>PVKA01016186.1:0-48446 GCA_004027165.1 Ctenomys sociabilis | reverse complement strand
ACCCTGTGCAAACTCTTGAGAAAAGGCAACTTCTTTATCAAAGGGTTCTGCCTGGTATGGTGGCACATGCCTTTAATCTTAGCAGAATAGCCACAACTCTTCGTGGCACACTTGAGGAAGCCTGGACTATATGAGTTCAAGACCAAGCTGAACTACATGGCAAAAACCTGTCTTAAAACAAAACAAAACAAAACAAAACAAAACAAAACAAAACAAAACAGAATAAATAAATAAATAAATAAAACAAAAATAACACAAAGGAGATGGAAGAAGTGCTGATGAGGAGATCATTCCCTTTGGTCAAATTCCTGAGTTTTTCACTTCTTGCTCACTTGAAGAGCATTCACGAACTAAACCAATCAAAATAAACATGATGCTGGGAGAAGTGGACATCCACACACAGAAGATGGAAACTATATTCCTACCTCTCACCCTATATAAAAATCAAATTAAAAACGTGGCAGACAGATATTAAACCAGAAACTTTGAAATTGCTGGAAGGTAATATTAGGGAAACATTTGAATCCACAGACATCACAGGGACTTTTTGAGTAGGATTCCAGCTGCAAAGAAAATAATAATAAAGTATCAATGGATGGGACTACATCAATGGAAAAGATTCATCACAACAAAGAAAATAAGAGTGAAGAACCAACCTATAGAAGAGAAAGTCTCTGACAGTTGCTCCTCTGATGGAGCTGATGTCAGAATATATAAAAACTCAAAAAATTACCCCACCAACAAATAACTCACTCATAAATTGGGCAAATGAATACTTTATAAATGAAAGTACAGTGGCCAAGAAGTGTATGAAAAAATTCATTATCTTTAGTCATTAAGGTAACACAAATCAAAACTACTTTGAGGCTGAAGAGATAGTTTTGGGGCCTAAGCGCCTGCCTGCAAGCACAAAGACCTGGGTTCATTTCCTGGTGCCAAATACCATATGGGTCACTGAAACTGGGAGTGGTGCTACAGACCTGTAATGCCAGCACTAGGGAGGCTGAGACAGAAGGATCACTAAGAGTCCAAGCTGCATAGTGAGACCTTGGACCAAATAAGTACATAAATAAATCTGAGAGAGAGAGAGAGAGAGAGAGAGAGAGAGAGAGAGAGAGAGAGAGAGAGAGAGAGACAGGGAGAGGGAGAGGGAGAGGGAGAGGGAGAGGGAAAATATGTGAGAGAGAGAGAGAAAGAGAGAGAGAGTATGAGTACAAGAAACTAGAAGATAGGCTTTAGGCTTTTTGGAGAAGGAAGAGAGGGAATAAAGGATTAGGGTATAGGAGTATAAAGGCAAAAGGGAATATTTGGCTTGAAAATTAAGATATGCTAAATATATGACAATAGTTTTCCAAAATGAACCCCACCATTCTATATTACTAACATGCTTTAGTACCAAAATAAGAAAAATGCAAATGTGCTGTAGTTTAATTCTTGTAATTGTATGGCTGTCAGAGACAATTATAGTCATATCTAAATAAAAGCTGAGCATTTTACTGAGGCTAAGTGGCATTTCATGAAATCTAGATTTGTATTAGACGGCATACAGTATTTGAAATATAGCATTCTTTTCAAATATATTTTGAAAATATTAATAAAAAATAGCTATTCTTTCTTGAGTGAGATGGAATCTCAGTGATTTTTAACTTACATTTCTTGACTGACCAATGATGTTGAACATTTTTGCACATACTTGTAAAAATAAAAAAAAGGTGTACATCTCTATTAAACTAAAGGAGATGTATATTTTGTTACATATAGGGATACTGTGATTTGAGTATGTTTTCCAAACTGAGTTATAGATGTTTCTTTACTTAATTTTTCTGCAATTAAGTCCTGCTGTGTGTAGAAAGAGGGAAAAGAGATTGTTGAATTGCAATTATTAATTCATGTAAAAATCAGACTATATAAATAGTGGAGAGAAGTAGCATACCAGTACACAGTAAATATTCTTAAATTTTCATAAGTATAAAGCCATTAAACTTTAGGAATTTCAGAAAACTTATTAATTTCATTTACTTTGTTTTTGGTGAATAGGTCTTTGAAGAAGTGAATTCTATATATTGAAAGACGAAACAGTGCTTGATATTTGAGAAAAGCAGTATTATTTCTAGCCAGGTGTCATGCTTTGTGATTGAGAAAGGTTTGTTAAACTTGGTGTTATGTAAAGAGATTTGACAATTTTGATAAGAAAGGTTGATAATTATTTTTGACATTATTTAGCTTGCTGGTTGTAGAAACAAGCAATTCTTAGAATAAAGAAGTAAAATATTTTGTTTTTTGAAGCTATCAAGGCAAAAGCAGCCACTGTTTCACTACTTATTTCATTTTTGCAGCAAATTTATAGTTTGAAATTTGTTCAGCTTCTTTTGACCTTGAGTTTCAATCTGGTTTGCTTTGTTAAGTTTTAATTTCATGACACATCACATCTCTGTGTGTCCCAAATGAAACTTTAGGGTGGAGTTATATTTTCAACATTGGGATTATGAACAGAATAAATTACCAGAGAATTATACTGAAATGAATGTGTAAGTCTAGGGTGTTGACCAAGTTAGCTACACCTCCCCATATAAACAGCTTGTTAATGTGCAATCAGTCATTGGAGTTGCCATGAACTTGGAGCTTAATGAACAGGTGGAGAAAAAGGATGAATCCCAATTCAAAATGGATCTGACAGCTTATCAGGCAATTTCACTGATCGCTAATCCATTTCATTTGGCAACTTAATTTATCACACAGTTAGAGTTCTCATCCCTTGGGTTTCCAGGTGGAAATTAATTCAGAAACATGTCCATTATCACTGGGTTGAAGAGACCTTCTTAAGCTTTGTGAGGACACTTATAAATAAGTTATTTTAAATGCATAAGCCAGTTTCTCTTATGATTCCATTTGTTTATCCACTTCCCTCTTAAAAATTTGGATGCTGCTATCATGTTGTTGTATGATTATGATATCAAATTGTGTTTTATTTATGTATGAAAATTTCTGAATAAAATAAATTATTAATTTAATTCATTGCTGAAGTAGTTACTAAAATATGGTAGATAATCTTGTGAATCTAATTCTTCTTTACAGATTAAATATTTCTACCTCTGAACTTGTTTTATAGCTTCCACAGCAAAAAATATTGAACAGAAATTATTTCTTCAAAGCTCATAAATACATATCTTTTGAATGCTTATAAGTTATCATAGTAGACTTATTATTTTTACGTAGGTCTATTAAAGCAATATTCTTTGACTGTAGTAAAGTAATTTGAACTGTTTTTCTCAGTTTACACTGATTCTGGTTGGAATTAATAAAGATGAGTGTTATTAAATGGGCTTGGCTAGGTTTACAGTAACCTCAAAATCAGAAACAAATTTTCTCACTTTTTAGGACTTGATTTATATTGCATAGAAAGTTAAATTAATATTGACCCTTGAAAAGCAAATGTGTCCTATAAAAAAAATGACAGCACAAAACAACACAATAGAAGATGATAGAGTGATTGATTGTCTAAAGCAAGGAGATAGACACCTCCCCTTGTATGTCATCTTCACTAGGCGTGTGGAGTTCTGAGAGAGAGACAGAGATGTTAGGAGAGATTAGTTGCACCCTGGCATGAACTGTTACATTGTGGCTGAAGATTGAGGAAGGCTGGTAACAAATCATTTCTAAGTAGGAATTTGAGAAATAAGGAATGGGGCACAAGATCAATAAGATCTATGCTATGACTCTGGGAAGGGACACCAGGGAATTTTTTGTAATTTCTCAAACCCTGAAGCACCTTCAAAAAGAATTTCAGTCAGTGAAAACTAATCGAGATGACAGTAAACCACAAAGTGGAGTAATACTGTCATTGAGTGGATATGTCAGGCAAATTGTGGCTATCAGTCTTATAATCAGGCTTATTAAAGTAGTATCTTCATAATCTAGTGGGTTTTAGTATGGTATCACGCTGGCATCCTTCCCAAGTCCCGTCTCTGAGTCTTTGGCATTTTTCCCTGGAACATAGTCCATACCTGCAGCCTTGTCATTTCAGAAACTGGGGTTTTATTTGACTTTAAAAGAAAATGGTCACTGAGTCCAGTTCTTGGGAATCAAATGAAAAGAAAAATATGTAAGACATTGTTTAGATTTCCCCATTTTTCCTATAAGAGCAATGATTGTGCCAAACTTTAGTGGGTATCAGAACACCCAGAAGCTTCTGCCATGTTGCTGCTGCTACTGATGGTAATAGTAATGGGAGTGCTGACAACAGTAACAGGAAAAATCTAAAACAAAAAGGGAGAACCCAAGTAGATCCATTACTTTATACCATTTCTGATTTTATAAACTGTTGACTCTGTAACTTCTTTAGTAATTGATAAAATGTTCTGCATATTATGTAAGTGGAAGATAGTGAAATGACACTAATATGTCATTTAGTGCAATATGGGAGTCATATAATGGAAAGCAACTATGTCTAGGTTGGATTTATATTCCAGGAGAAAGAAATATTGCCTAAAATTTTTATATGTACATATGCATACAATATTAGCATTAGTAAATTATTATTAAATATCAATAATTTGTGATATTTCCCTTTATAGTATTCAAATTTTAGAAGGTATCAGAGTGTTGTGAATAGAACTCAGAGGTTCTGAGTCTAAGCCTCAAATGATGAATTTGTTGGACTCTGTCACTGGCATGCTTTCTGCATAGTAACTTATAAACTTTCATCCTGAACAATGCTTCACGACATTGCTGCTTAGCTAAGGGAAAATAGAAAAAACCCATCCTTAGGGGAAAAAAATGGGGAATTTCTGGCTTACAAAAGCACTCTTTTTGATGTTTGAATGGAACTTTTTAAATTTAATTTTTAAGCAGTAATATTTTAGTGGATCAACAGTAGAAGAAAGATCCTATTTTTTTCTGTAATTCATGGAAAAAAATAGCTTTTCTAGATTTTTCATTTTTGTCTCATAATTCTTCCATATTCTCTGGAGGATCTAGACCAAGCTTACTATCTACAAAATTACAAATTTTTCTCAATTATAATGATCTTCTTTTAAAAGTCTTCTATAAGAGGACAAGTGTTCAGTTTTCTTCCACGAGTCCATTACTGAACTCAAAACATGTTATAAATGACAGCTTGACAATTGGTATTTTTAATGTCTACCCATATTATCACTACTGATGCTCCAGCAATTTCTGTAGCATATCTGAATCAATGTTAAAAACATCCTGAGGGCCGGAGAGATAACTCAGTGGGCTAAGTGCCTGCTTTGGTAAGTGCAGGGACGGGGTTTTGATCCTGGATCCTGCATGCCATGCCAGCTCTGCCTCTGGGGCTTGTTGAGCCTGTGAAAGAGTCTGGGCATGTTAATCCCAGCACAAGGGGGCTGAAAACAGGAGGATCACTAAGAGCCTGAGCTGCATAGTACATAAATGTATAAAAATTAAAAAAAATCCTAAGGAAATTCTTAGAATAATTAGAAATCATTTATTCTTTTAACTTTCAAATGTTAAGAGCTTACTGTAGCCCTAATTGTTTTGGCCATTCTCATTTGAAATTTTATGTTAAATAGCCTATGCTAAGAAAAATTTTAATGTTACAAAGGAAAGTGTATGTATTAATTTTTCTTGTTTGATTGAACAGGAAAGTTTGGGTTTTATATAATATGAGCTGGTAGTTATGCTGAACTTAAGACAGTATTTTGATTTCATAATGTAAATGTGTGATAATTTGTTCAAATATGGTATCATATCTATTAAAACTTAATTTAAGCATTTTAAGTGTGGAAATGAGAAAACTAATTCTGATACTGTCAAGAGCTCATAGTCATTATAAATTAAGAAGTTAGAAAATGATCCTGTCACAGAGTGTTGTATAATTTTAAAGGCTGAAATGAATAAAAAGGTAATTTAGGACAGATGCTTCATGTTACAGATGGGGAAACAGCCTAGAGGGAAGTAACACAGTCAAGGACATGAAGGCCACTGAGGCAGAAGCATGAATGGACTCAGGTCTCCTGTTACTTCTTATTTTTGATTTAATATCATGTGCTACTTATCATACTTAATAATTCAGCAGAAACTTGACTTGTACTTCATGGCATGAAATTGATGCTGCAGGTTGGACTTCGGAGGGTTTTTTTTTTTTTTTTTTTTTTTCGGTATGGGAGACTGAACTCAGGACCTCATGCAGGCACTTGCGTTGCTTAGTTAACTCCTCAGCCCTAGTTTTTAGCACTAGTTTTTTTCTGTAATTTTGAAGTAGTGAAGTTTCTATTAAAATATTCATTGAATTTTTTCTCTTTTGAAATTCTTGATTGGATGAAACATGAATGATAACTGAAATTTCTGACTGTGGAATTATAATTTGGTCTGGTTAAACCTACTGAAATTTTGTATTATGTTGTTGCTGGTTAATTTTGATTTATTGTTGATTAAAGAAAGGAAACACTTCTACAGATATATTTTCTTCTACTAACTCCTGGATGCTTTTCTATTGATCCTCTTTCACCTGAAATGATGAAAATAAAAGATGTTTTTTAATAAAAGTATTGATCTTTAGTTTGCATGAAAATATGAATTGTTAAATTACTTTATTAATTTTATGTCTTAGGAATATACTTCTGTTTATTTAATTCTTATATATTGAAAATCTTTAACTCCTATGAGCTATTTCAGTTACTGCCTGTTTTAAAGCTGATTTCCTTTTAATTCAGAGACATTGATGATTCCTTCACCTTTTTTCTTATTGTATAAAAACCATATATTCTTGATTTTTCTAAGTTATCAGTATTACATAGATCTTCTTGGGGATAATTAAGGCCTCTATCATTTAAATTTAGCCTACTTTCAGAAATTGTTTTATAAAATAAATATATTCATGCTTGAAACAATACTAGCAGTTTGGATTTGAATCTTTTATCTTTTTCTCACTTACTATCCAGTCAACGTAGCTTAGTTCCTCTGAATGTTTCCTTCTTTTTCTTTTCTGGCTCAGGCGACCCTGAGTGCAGGGCTGCAATGGTATGTCATGCTCAATGGTATGAGTTTACAATTGCTGTCCCCTGTGCCTGCCCAAGCTTGCCTAAGCAGGTGCTTTAGACCACTGCGCTATCTCCCTGGCTGTTTCCTTCTTTTAAAATGGAGATCATAAGAGTCTTAGAATCATTGTGAGGATCAAGTAAAATGCCTGAATGTTGGTACAATTATTTGTGCTTATAAATAAGAACTAGAAAAATATTGTGCCTAGGGGAGAACACAGAAAACTCTTTTAACCACTATTTCTTTTATCATCGTCTAATTCATCCACATTACTTCTCTAAAGAATCTACAACCATTTTTTCCTTATAAAAACAGTGTGGGGGACTGGGTGGATAGCTTGGTGGTCTAAATGCCTGTCTGGCAAATGCAAGGGCCTGAGTTTGACCTTCGGGTACTGCATGCTGTGCTGGCCCCAGGCCCTGAGCATGTGTGCTGGCCACCAGAGCAGGGCATACACAACTGTAATCCTGGACTGTACCAAACAAGTAAATTAATTAATTAATAATTTATGAAAAATGTGGGAATTCTCATTAGGAAAGATCTATAAGAAGATCTAAAGATGATCCTATTAAAGAATATTTATTTTCTCCTATAATAAATGGAATAGTTTGTTTCAAAGGGTGTCAGGATAAATATTTGAAAATTTACTTCTGACAAATTGTCTGATTCTGGGAACAGTACACATTTGAACAGGAAACAATAAATGGACAGAGGGTATCTTGTGTAGAAATTCTGTACAAGCATATAAGTATATAATAACTCCATCTGTTCACTTTTCACATTTGTCACTTTGACACTTCCATTTTAGGCTCCTGTGGAGATCAGATGCTCTTCCTTTTAAAGTGTGTCAAGTCCATAAAACTTGTTTGTGGTGTCTATAAATATTTTAGTTATTCAGCATTAGACACTAACAGTTATCCTTCTTCTTGTCAAATTTTAGTTTAACTCAAACTGGGGGTTCCTTTTGGATCATGATGTCACCAGCATTTATTAGATTTTGCTTTCTTGATGATTGCTATTCATTCTAGCATAAGATGGAATCTTTGTGTTGATTTAATTTGCATTTCTGTAATGACCAGAGAGATATTGACCAGTTTTTCATATATTTTTATGCTTTTGTATTTTTTCTCCTGTGAAGTGTCTGTTCATTTCACTTGTTCATTTCTTGACTGTCTTTTATTTTAGGCGGTCTAATTTTTTTTAAAAAAGAGAGTACAAATTAGAATAAAAAGAAAAAATTACAAGTGATACTGATTTTTACTTAACAAAGTAATATGAATTTCACAATATTTTTTTTGTAATACATAGTGTTGTTTTTCAACCAGTTATTCATTCATATTACCAGATATATGCATGTAAAATTATAAGAAGAAAGAAAAAATGAAAGAAATATGTAAGAAATTAAGAAGAGAACAAGTACAAACAACTGAAAAAAGGAGACAAAACAAATTGAAACATTAACTGCTTCTTTCCTTAGACCTTCAGAAATGTACACTACAGTTGTTGGAAGCATCATGCTTACATACATAGATATATCTCTTTTCCCATTCCCTCTCCTGTCCTCCTCAACTCAGTAACTCTTTCCTTTTGAATAAGTTCATTCCCTTTTGTCTTTTTGTTCATTCCCCCAGTGTCTTTTGTTCCTGTCAGATTCCATTTTTCTCTTTCAAGTTCTCACACTAAGAAGACAATATGATGTTTGCACATGTGGGTCTATTTCTTTCACTTAAGAGTATGTTTTCTAGTTGTATCCATTTAATGACAAAAGACTCAAATTTATCCTGTTTTATAGCTGAATAGTACTCCATTATGTAAAAATACCACATCTTCCTTATCCATTCTTTAGTTAAAGAGCATCTGGGTTGTTTCCAGGATTTAGCTATAATGAATTGCACTGCTATAAATGTGGGTGTACATATATTACTGTGCTATGAGGTTTTCAGTTCTTCTGGGAAAATACTCAGGAGGGGAATAGCTGGTTTGAATGGGATCTCTAGTCTTAGCTTTTGAAGGAATCTCCACACTGATTTCCACAGTGGTTGTACCAGTCTTCACTCCCACCAACAGTGTAGAAGGGTTCCTTTTTCTCCATAAGCCTTTTCAGCATTTGTTGTTGTCTGACTTCTTGATGTTAGCTATTCTCTGGGATGTGATGGAATCTCAATGTTATTTTAGTTTGCGTTGCTTGAATGATCAATGATGTTGAACCTTTTTTCACATATTGCCATTTATATTTCTTCCTCTGAGAAGTGTATATTCATCTCAGATGCCCATTTTTGGATTGGGTCTTTGAATTTCTGGGGGGGCTTATTTTTTTAATTGTATGTTCTCGATAGAATGCCTTTGTATGAGGGACATTTGACTATAATATTTTTCTAGTTTGTTGGGTTTTTTAATCTTTTGAACATTTGCTTTGAATTTTTTTTTTTTGTGGCTGGCTCACCCCTCCCTGGGAACAGGGCTAGTGTGCATATGGTACTGGGGATCAAATCACAAGGTCCCTGTACTTGTCTAAGTTTGCCCAAGAAGGTGCTTTAGACCACTGAGCTCTCTTGCCAGCCCCATGGATATTTGCTTTGAAGCACAGAAACTTTTTAAAAAGATGACATTCCAGTTGTTGATTCATTGAAGTATTTCCTGTGAGGTGTGGTTTTTGTTCATGAACTCTAATTACCGCTATGTCCTTTTTCTGACATTTTTCTCTAGAGAATTGTTTCTGTTTTAATATTTTTTTCTCATTAAACTTTGTTTTGATGGGTCTCAAAATTCTGTGGCAGATTTTTGGTCAAGTTGTTTCAGTTAAAAATATTGATTGTAAAAACTAATAAGTATAAAAATAAGTTTATTTTTTAAAATTAATTTTATTGAGAAACAAATAGCAATGAGGCAGTTTCAAAGCAGATTAGTAGGACAGTTTCAATAATTAATGCATTGCATATTGTTGTCTTCATAGTACAAGATGCAGACATGATATCCTGTCCAAACACTATTACTACCAATCTTTCTTCTCATTGAATTGAGAGAAAGTAGCTGCATATCTATCTTAACTATTCTGTATATACAAATACAAAATGGTCCTTTTTTTGTATCCCCTTTTTTTAGTCCTGTCAGACATGGGTATTCTATTGGCATTTAAATATTATAGGAGCTTGAATTAGCAAAATACTCCAACACAGTCCAGCAGTCCACAATAGTAGTGGGTTGTCCACAGAAGTTGTTCAATAGAGCCTTTTATAGCTCAGCATATTAATATGGCTTTACTTTATATACCTCAAAAAACTAATAGCTTAAAAACTGCCACACACACACACACACACACACACACGCACAAATGGTTCACAAAATATTCTCCTTTCCTTTGATGCATTGTTATCATTAACCAGTCTTTCAGTATTAAACTTAAATGGCCAATGCAAGAAACAGTTCTGAGACTGGTCTCCTGAGACTTATTAAGACTGGGGTGTCAGATGTTAGGGATAATATTAATTTAGCCTTCTAAGATTTCTGGGCTGACTTGGTGACCCTGCCAGCTCCAGCAGTCTTCTTTCCAGTTTTGATGACACCCACAGCAACTGTCTGTCTCATATTGTAAACAGCGAAATGACACAGAGGTAGATAGTCAGAGAAGCTCTCGACACATATGGGCTTTCCTGGAACAATGTCAACAATGGCAGCATCACCAGATTTCAAAAAACTTTGGCCCATCTTCCAGCTTCTTACCAGATCAGTAATCAATGTTTTCCTTCAGCTCAGCAAACTTGCAAGCAATGTAAGCTATATGACAATCCAGGACATGGGCATAGCCAGCACTGATCTGGCCTGGATGGTTCAGGATAATCACCTGAGCAGTGAAACCAGATGCTTCCTTTGGTGGGTTGTTTTTGCTGTTGTCAGCAACATTGCTACCCTGGACATTTTTTTGACAGACACGTTGTTGATGTTGAAGCCCACATTGTACCCAGCAAGAGCTTTACTCAAAGCTTTATGATGCCTTTTTACAGACTTGACTTCAGTTGTGACATTGACTGGAGCAAAGATGACCACCATTCCGGGTTTGAGGATACCAGTCTCTACTTGGCCCACAGGGACAGTGCCAATACTTACCAATTTTATAGACATCCTGTAGTGGCAGCTGCAAAAGCTTGTCAGTTGGGCAAGTGGGTGAAAGGCTGCAATCCAAAGCTTCAAACAGTATGGTTCCACTGGCATTTCCATCTTTACAAGTGACCTTCCATCTTTTGAACCAAGGCATGTTATCACTTGGCTCCAGCATGTTGTCACCATTGCAACCAGAAATTGGCACAGAAGCTATGGTGTCGGGGTGGTACCAAATTTCTTAATATAGGTGCTGACTTCCTTAACATTATCCTTGTATTTCTTCTGGCTGTAGGGTGTCTCCATGGAATCCATTTTTTTTATTAAACTCCAACAATTAGTTGTTTCACACCCAGTGTGTAAGTCAGAAGGACATGCTCACAGGTCTACCCATTCTTGGAGATAGCAGCTTTGAATTCACCAACTCTAGCAGCAACAATCATGACAGCACAGTCAGCCTGAGATGTACCAGTAATCATGTTTTTGATGAAGTCTCTGTATGCAGTGGCATGAGTGATGGTCACATAATACTTGCTGGTCTCAAATTTCCACAGGGAGATGTCAATGGTAATACCATGCTCATGCTCCACTTTCAGCTTATCCAAGACCCAGGCATACTTACAGGAACCCTTCCCCATGTCAGCAGCCTCCTTCTCAAATTTTTCAGTGATTCTTTTGTTGATGTCACCACATTTGTAGATCAGATGGCCAGGGGTGGTAGACTTTCCAGGGTCCACATTTCCAGTGATGATCATATTAATGTGTCTTTTCCTTTTCCATCTTGGGTTTGATTAGGTGGTGATTTTTACTACTCCTGTGCTCTCATGGCAAACCCATAGTGAAAAAGCTGTTTTAAGGTTTAAATATTTGATCACTTTGACTGTAGCTTTCTGCATGGTGATAGGCATGGGTCTAGTTTCAGCCCACAGATTACAGCTCTCAATTTCCTTGAGTTCTTTGTATATTCTAAATGTTAGTCCTTTGCCTGAGGAATTTGTGGGGAATTTTTTGTCACTTTTTAAATTACCTCTTCACTCTACTGAGTGATTGTTTTTGCTGTACAAAGCTTTTTAATTTGATGTACTTGTAATTCCATTTATTGATTCTTTCTGTTATTATTATGCAACTGCTTTTTCCCTTTAGCAGGTCTTTCTTACACCTATGACTTCCAGTGTATACCTATTTTATCTTCACATAGCTTAATGCTCCTGTTTTAATGTTTAGATCTTTGATTCAGATTGATTTTAATTTAGTACATAGTGAGAGAAATGGATCCACTTCCAGCCTTTTGCAAACAGTTATCCCGTCTTCTCAACACGACTTATTGAACAGGCTGTCTTTAGGGCCAATACACTTTTGTTCCCTTTGCCAAATATGAAGTAGCTGAATGTGCCTTGTGATATTTCTATATCTAAATGAAAAAAAACCCAAGATGCAAAGGGTAAATTAAATATGATTCCCTTCATATAACATATCTAGAACAGATAATTGAGATAGTAGAATGGTAGTAGCCATGGAATAAAGGAGTCCTATTTAGTAGGTATAGTATTTTTTTTGAAGTGATAAAATATATTGGAATTAGATGTGACTATACAACATGACTAATGTGATAAATGCTACTGATTTGCTCATTTTAAAATGTGAATTTTATGTTATATGAATTTTATTCCATAAAAAATAATGAGATTGACAATTTGTTACAAAGCAACAGTGATAAAAATGTCATGATATTGGAATAAAAACAGATGTGTAGATCAATGAAACAGAATAGAGGATACAGGAGCCTTTCTACATTATTGGTAGGGGAATGTAAACTAACAAAACCATTATGGGAATCAATACAGAGATGTTTAGAAGAGCTAAAATTAGAAATTCCATATGATTCAGATATCCTCCTTCTAAGCATCTTCCTCAAAGAGCTTAATATAACATGCTACAGTGATACATATATGCCAATGTTGATAGCAGCCCAATTCTTGATATCTAAATCTTCAAAGCAGCCTGTATACCCATCAATATGTTATTGGATTTAAAAAATCTTGTAAATAATGAAATACTATTCACTTACAAAGGACAAATTTTAAACCTCTATATGAAAATTGATGCCCCTAGAAATTATAATGTTGATGGGGCCGGGGAGATGGCTCAGTGGAATAAGTGCTTCTCTGGCAAGCACAAGGGCCTGAGTTCAATCCCCAGTCCCTTCCACCAATATATATATTGGTGGAGGGACTATATGTGTGTGTGTGTGTGTGTATACATATATACATACATACATACATATATATATATATATATATATATATATATATATATATATATATATATATAATATTGAGTGAAATAACCCAGACACTTGAGCTTAAATGCCATAAATACAAAGAGAATATAAAAGATGGGTAGGAACAGACAAAGAGATGGATCTCTTGCAAATAAGAAGTGGTCCGAGAGACCACAGGAAAGGTTGAAGCTGAGTGGAAGGGAAGTAGAATAAAGATATGTCACGTATAGGAATCTAATAACCTCAATGAGTGTAAAAATGACATACTACAAACATGTGCTAGAATTAATATCAATAAGAATGAAAAAGGGAACTATGGGAGGAGGGTGGGAGAGGGCATAGGTAGGGAAGGGGGTTAAAGAAGGAAATGTATATTATATATGTGCACCCACTCTGAAGATCACTTTCTAAATACAAAAATAATGTTTTAACTAAAGTTAAACAACAGCAGCATTAACAAAAAACACAAATTAAAATTACCCATTGTCTACTAATTTACAACTTCCACATTTTATATGTATTTTATATGTGTAGTTTTTCAAGAATACATGTGCACACTATACATGTAAGCATACCTTTACAAAACATGGATCATTTTCAACATGTGTATATAACATATGTGAATCACTTAAAGGTAATAAGTGATTACCAGGTACCAGTTAGGATTTGTTCTATTTTCTATCCAGATTGAATAGCTGTTATCCAAAATGCTTGGGACCAGGAATGTTTCAGATTTCAGATTTTTAAATATTTGCATGTTGGCTCAGTATCCCTAATCCAAATGTCTGAAATACATTGTGCTTTAAAATCTAAACCAGGTTTATGGATTAAGTATATTCAACCTGTAGTTTCATGAGTATATGCCGTATAGCTTTCTTCAAGTGTATCAGTATCAGTTTTTTTTTTTTTTTAACTAGTAGTAATGTAGTACAAAGACTATGTTTCATTTGTCTTTGGATCCCTAGAATTTCTCAAAAAAGAAATAACTGTTGCCTTAGATTGAACTAGATTGGATTAGGTTAGGTGGAATTAACCAGTGTATAATTTGTGAAATATTTAGCATACTGTGTAATTATCACATTCTCTTAGTTAAATTTTAGTTGATGATTTGTTGTGCCCTTTTTTCCCCCTTGGGCTGCCAGGACTGTATTAACTATTGATTACAGAAGGAAATGTATCAATGGTCTTGTACCAAAGTGTCTTTTATTAGTTTGACACAGGTGCCATAACTAAAATGCCGCACACTAGCTATATAAACATCAGGAATTTATTTTTTCTACTTGTAGAAGACAGAAGTCCAAGACTTAATGCAGGTAGGTTTGCTTTTTTCTTAAGGTCTCTTTCCTTGGCTTGCAAATGGTTGGCTTTTTGCTATGGCCTTACACAGCTTCTTTTCTGTATCCGTATATCCTGGGGTCTATATGTTCTAATAGCCACTTTGTACTAGGATGTATGAATACTGAAAGGGAATGTTTCAGTCTGTAATATATTCCAAATGGAAAAGGATGAAGTCATTGTGTTTATAAGACACATGCATGAACTCAAACTGAGCTACCCAAGAGGTACATTTTCTTGCATGGTTAGAAATGGCTCTTATTTGGAGAGGACAGAAATCAGTAAAAAACAAACAAATCAAATGACAAGAACAGAAGAAAAAAAGTTTGACTTTTCCCCCTTAAATGAGAAACATATCTACATTTATCAAAGGATAGTTGATTAAAGCAGTTTAGTCCTATTTTGATGGCCTGAAATAAAATAGCACTATTTTGTAAGTTAATAAATAATGCAATCACTAGGCTTGCCAGTTACTATCTTGTAGGGATGAGAAGAGTTTAAGTTGTACATTTTCTTTTGAGCTAAGAGGAGACACCATTCAAATAGGAACAAATTAGGATTTGTCATGTTTTTTGAGATAAATTGTGTCAACTTTAGATAAGTAGAATCTTCTTAATGAAGAATTTGTTTTGAAATACCAAGTGTTGTTTAAATTTTATCTTCAAGGTCTGTGAATAGAGAAACTTTGAACAAATAGTGACAGTTTACAAAATCTTTCCATATTGGAGAGATGTCTAAAAAGTAGGAGGTAGATTTTTTAGAGGAGGATAAGGTTTTGGGGAGAGAGGATTAATAGGTGTGAAAAATAATCAAAATGTGTTACATGCTTTGGCCAGTATAATCAAATGAATCTCATTCTGTATTACTGATATGCACTAATAAATACATTTTCATATTGGATAATATTTATGACTTCTTTAAAAAGAATAATACTCTTTGGGTAGGGGATAAAGAGTTATTATCTGGAGTGTATCCTTATTTTTTAAGCACCAAATACATTTTAGATTAAATGTCATTTCATTTTTGTCATCTAAAATAAGCATATGTTATAGGCTTCCTGTAGTAACCATCAATCAAACAAACAGTAAAACCATCTAAATTTACCCAAAGCAAGCAAGATTAGTTTTGTACATTTTCATGTAAGTTAAATAGGTATTTGCTTACAAGAAGTCATTTAAGTACAGATTTCTAAGAAGTGGTACAACTGTCTGAAATATTTCTATTTCTCAAAATGATTAGAGGGCCAGCAAGATAGCTCAGTGGGCTAAAGTGCCTGCATAGGTAGGTGCAAGGACCTGGGTTTGATCCTCAGTATGTCATACCAGCCCCACCCCAGGGGCTCACATAGACAGTGATTGAGACTGGGTGTGACAGCACACTGTCAGTGCCTGGGAGGCTGAAAACAGGAGGATCACTACAAGTCTGAGCTGTGTAGTGAAACCCTGTAGACCCTGTACTAAATACAAAAAGAAAAAAATGATTAGGATGAAACAATGTCAGAACATGTTAGTATAAGTGTTCCACTTGAAATACAGTTTGTTTTTGATTATTTATACTGGGCAAAAGAAGACACAAGCATGTAGACTCCTAAGAGGCCTTTAGTCCAAAATTACTTTTTTTATATTTGAAGGGTTTTTTTTTTTTACTACATTTGAATAAGGGTATGATTCGTGGGCTTTGACTACTCATAGCTTTTGAGTCTTTGAAGTTCTTTGAGTTTAAGAACATATTGAAATGTGTTCACTTGCTTGCAATTTATATATATGGTTTTAGACTTGTTAGTTTAATTCTTTTGAATTTCCTCCTTCAAGAGAAAAAACTGTTACAAGACCTTTCCCTCCAAATATACCCTTTAAAAGTAACACACTGGTAGAATCCAACTGATGGTTAATGTTCATCATAGAGAATAACACAATAGTATTTATTAGGGTTCTATTTATATTTTCCTTTTATACTTAGAAATTTGTTTAAGATTACTATATTATTTGGGGTTCTCAAGAGAAACAGAACCAATAGAATGTATATTCTATTAGTAATATATGTAATGATTTTGCTATTTTACATAATGGATATAAATAATATTTGCTTGTTTCTTATAAGAGGTTGCTTGTGATCTTTTGGAGGCTGACAGGCCTTAAGATCTGTGGTTGATCTTAAGGGGAGATTAAGATCAACTGGGAGACTGTGGAGAGTGTAATTCACTTGAGACTCAGAGCTTGTTTTAATTTGAGTCACATGTCAAAGGAGTAGGAAGAATTCTGGTATTTAAGAAAGAGCCAGTCTTTCTACAGTAAGGAGAATAATCTGCCTTACAATCTATGCATTGATTGATCTATCTAGCCTGTCTGTCTGTCTGTCTGTCTGTCTGTCTGTCTGTCTGTCTGTCTGTCTGTCTGTCTGTCTATCTATCTATCTATCTATCTATCTATCTATCTATCTATCTATCTATCTATCTATCTATCTATCTATCTATCATCTATCTATCTAATCTTTGTGGCTGGCTCAGCCTTCCCTAAGAGTGGGACTAGAATGGCAAGCGATGCTGGGGATGGAATTGTGGTCCCTGAGCTTACCTGAGCTTACCTAAGCAGGTGCTTTAGACCACTGAGCTATCTCTTTGGCCACCAACTTATTTATTTATTTATTACTTAATTTTGAATATTTTTAAAGATAATAAAAATAGAATGATATAGAATTTCACTAAAACAGATTATAAGAATTCAATAGTGATTGTTATATTGCACATTGTCTTCAAGTTAGTTGTTCAGATTGCCAGATATAAGCATGCAAAATTAGCCAAAAAAATTAAAAAAAAGAAAAAATTGAGCATTAAATTTTCCTCTCAATAGAATAGTACGAATCAGCAGTATAATTATCTAAGCTATATATTCACTTCCTTCTTCCTTTTCTTCTTTCCCTCATCCCAGTTGTTCCTTCCCTTTTATTGTGTAAGTTGATTATGAAATAAAAATGAATTTCTTGCTTAGACTTTGGTTCCACTGCTAAGGTCTCTAATTATGCACACTAGAATGTTTTAAAATCTAAAAATACATAAGAATAAATATATTTGCAATTCTGTCATGCATTTCATATAAGGGCTATTCAACTTGTATGTTATTTTCCCCTAGATTAGTTTGAGTCCTGGAGTTATATTGGTGAACAAAATAAAATTGCTATTCTTTTGTAACTTATAGTTTAATGGGTATGACAGGTAATGTCTGAAAATAAAAGATATATTAAAACATCAGCCCACGCTGAAATGTATTATGAACAACCACACTGTATTTAATTAACATATTTACCAAAGAGTTAAAATGTAAGAGGTCAGCTCATGTATATTCTCTCACTCTGAATTCACAATATGCCCTATTTTTCTAGTGCTTTTAGGTGATTTCAAAAAAGTGCATCTTTTCTCAAGGTTTTGCTTTCATTTGTTGGAGGACTATTTCAATGCACACATTTTTTTTTTTTAGTCAATATGTTTAATTATAATTTCCTGGAAATGTTACAATAATACCGCCAATGTCTATACTGTGATTAGAATCTTCTTCCATCCTGTGCAGGGTACAACTTACCTAAATACATGGAACATGTCTGTAAGTTCTCAGTACACAGTATAATTTTTATTTGAGTGGTATTCAGTATAATATATTTAAGTCTGAAAACTATTTCAATATTTAAAATGTATCTTAGTAACATTACTTTTACATATATTGATTGTATTCCTTGTAAAATGCAAAGAGGATGTAGTGTTCCCTAAAAGGAAACAAAAACCTATAATGTCTTAAACAATCTGGGAAAATATGAGTATTTAAGCATATGTGTTTGGTGGATTAACTAATGGTCCACTTGTGTGGGAGGACCCAGTTGAACTTAGTTGGCCTGGCTCTGGTTAGGGAAGAGCCCCTTGAGGGTTGCTGGAAGGCACAAAAGGAGAACAGGAGAGGAAGATGGCATGCTGCTGGATTTTCAGGAGAGGCTTTGCTGCTACTGGGACCTTGGGTTCTCTCTTTCTCTGGGTGGTTGCTATACTCCAAGGGAGCTTACCTTGAGCATGGCTTCGTGATTCCAGTGCAGCTGTCTCAGCCTGGTGGTGCAGATCTCCATCCTCTGACCTTCAGGCCTTCTGGGCACAGATCCTTGCTAGGGACTTGCTAGGGCTGTAGGCCTCCAGCAGACCTCATGCAGGATGTTGCTGTGGGATCCAGGGGCTTGGCTGGATTCTCTGCATCTCTAGCACATGGACAGGTCTCTTTTACACTCTTGGACGTTTGGGTAAATATTATGAAATAATCATATATACTATGTGTCTTGTATTAAATCTATTCATTGACTGCAACAATGTGTATATGGTATGTAAGTTCCTTTTTAATCTTACTGTCTCAACTTTCAATTATGATTTCCTATCTCACTCTTACCCAATATAAATAAATGAGTATCTTGTTTTATTCACTAACTGAAATAGTTTCTTCCATGTTTCAAATATTGATCTAATTGCTGAAATATAGTACTAAAAATATTATGCATAACATGTGTTCTTTTAAGTTAGTCTAGAAAAAAAGAGAAAAATAAGGAGAAAACTTAAAAATTGATGCAATATGGTAATAAGTGTGAAGAATATTATGTGACATTAATAAACACTAATTAATGCCAGATAAATTTAACTTGGATTGAGTTTCTCCAGGACTTTATGTACCATTTCTCAGGAGATGGCATATAAGCTGCAATAGCATGTCTGAAACTGTATAATATTTTGAAAATGGTGTTAAAAAGAGTTATACTAAATACTGCTTATATTATGTTAAAATAGAATATGTGAGAGGATAAATATGATGAAACCACTGGGTGAATTGTGTCCTCTAAATGTTTGGTAGAATATACAGAATTTGAGTATTTGTGTGCCTGTGGGCTGAGATCAAACTTGAACAAATTTTATGATTAAAACACTATAATTAAAAAAAATCAGGTAGTGACAAGCACTATAAAGTATAAAACAGAGTAAAGGGGTACTATTTCAGGAAAATACTGAATGAGTAACACAAATAGAGATCTGAATCAAATGGTACAACAAGTCATGTAAACCTTGGTAAACACATATGTAGTGTCTGGGATGGCTTAGCATCTCTGTTTCTTAAGTCTCTAAATTCTTTGGCTAATATAGTATATACAGTCTCTAATTTTCTATGGGTCAGTTTGTGAGTTTCTGACTTTATGATGGTCTCAAACTAATACATAGTTGAGTAAAACCATAGTTTGACCTTTGATCCTTCTCTGGGGTAATATTTTGTGGATAGTACTTTCTTTTGTTACTGGCAGTAGTAGTGAACTACAGCTTTCAACCAACCACACAATCATGGTGAAAGTGTGAAAGATTCTTTACACTATTCCTTAGCTATAATATTTTTTAAGTTATGTGTATTAAATGCTTTTTTGGTTTATGGTACTTTCAAAGTGATGGTGTTTTATTGATATATAATTCCATTTTGAGTCAAGGAACATCTGTATCATGATGTGTAGTCAGATTTTTTTGTCATAAAATCTTATTGTTTTAATTGGTAGAATGACTTCAGTGAGTGCCTCAGCAGCAGATAACCAATTTGACTAGATCAGTCACCTCTCAATTTGGCCCAAAGTCAGTAACTGATTGTTGTAGGACTATAAAGGACTGGCTAGTATAGGTCAGCTAGGCAAAACTTTGACCAATCTAGCTCCAGAATTTTCTGGGGGGGGTTAACCAAGATTTTAAAAAATTTGTCTCATAGATTTGATTCTAGAAGTATTCCTTTATTTTATTTTTTGTTATTATTTTTATTGAAGAAGAAATAGCAATGAGACAGGTTCAAGACAAATTAATAGGACAGATTTGACAAATCAATACATTGCAAAATGTTTTTGTAATGTTTTGGTGTTGTACAAGGTACATACATGATATTATACTTATAGACATTATTATAGCAGATGTCTCTAATCAGTGAATTAAGAGAGTGTAGCTGTTTACTTATTTTACTTTTTATGGCTGGATTATATCACAGATTTAATAATTAATACTTTCTACCTTGTTATCTTCCTAGTGGTTGTCCATAGTACTAGAAGTGGTTGTCCATAGTACAACATAATATCTTGTCCAACCACTATTAGTGCAAATCTTACTTCTCATAGAATTATGCAGAAGCACAGCATATTTATCCTAACTGTACTGTTTATACACACACATCATGGTTCTTCCATTCTATATCCCTTTTTTTTTTTGTCTAGACCTGTCAAAGATGGGCACTCTATTGTCATTAAACGAATTTAGGTGCCTGAACTCGGTGACACAATCCAACACAGTCCAGCATCCCACAATAACAGTGAGTTATCTGAAGTTGTTAACCATAGCCATTTACAGCTCAACTTATTATTATGGCCCCACGTTATATACCTCATTTTTATACTTTTCTGCTGGATGGTAAAGACCAAAGTAGATGAAG
Source organism: Ctenomys sociabilis (assembly GCA_004027165.1). NCBI lineage: Eukaryota > Metazoa > Chordata > Mammalia > Rodentia > Ctenomyidae > Ctenomys > Ctenomys sociabilis. The sequence continues at coordinate 27,245 of PVKA01016186.1, read as the reverse complement.
ACCTATATACCAAAAGATGTAGCTTTTGTTTCTGATGAGGTCAGTGAAGTCCCCTCAGGGTTTATCTTGTAATCCTGTAACTTACTCTGTAGATCCTTTGTCTGTGTCATCCATGCGGATGAGTCATGGCCAATGCCTGACCAGTTTGCTCTCTATGAGAGCCTGAGAGAAAGTTTTCTCTCCAGATGACTCTCCCCAGGCACACTACACATCATTGATATCTTTCCTCTGTGGCTCCATAATATATTTAATCAGAAAATTTGGGACACAACTGAGAACAGTACAGGTTCTCCTATGCCCTGAGTCTTTGCTGACCTTGAAAGGCTAGGGCCAAAATGTTGGCTGGCCTTGTGGCTCTTCTATTTCTCCAATTTCGATCTGTGAACTTAGGTTGTTAACCATCCAGAAGAGAAGGTAATTAGTACCATGCCATTCAGTTTGCCCTACCTATCTGACTCAATTCTTTTTAGTTGCTGTACATTTCTAGTTGTATTTCTCCTCTTGACTTCTTATACTAGGGAAATTATGTGATATTTTCACATGTGTGCCTGGTTTATTTCACTTATGAGTATATGTTCAAGCGGCATCCACTTTATAATGCTTCAAGTTTATCATTCTTTATAGCTGGGTAATATTCCATTGTATAGAAATACCACATCTTTTTCAACCATTCTTCACATGACGGGCATCTTGGTTGTTTCCAAGATTTTAGTATCCCAAGTTGTGCTGCTATAAACATAGGAACGCATATATCACTATGATATGATATTTTCAGTTACTGTGGGAAAATTCCCAGTAGGAGGATAGCTGGCTTGAATGAGATTTCCAGTCCTACTCTTTTGAGGAGTCTCCACACTGACCTCCACAATGGTTGTACCAGTCTACATTTCCACCAGCAGTGGAGAAGGTTTCCCTTTTCCCCACAACCTCTCCAACATTTGTTGTTGGTTGATTTCCTTATGATAGCCATTCTTTCTAGAGTGAGATGGTATCTCAGTGTTGTTTTTATTTGCATTTAACTGACGGCTAGCAATGTGGAGCATTTTTTCATATATTTATTCGCTTCTTTAATTTTGTCCCCTGAGAAGTGTGTATTTCTCTCAGATGCCCTTTTCTGAATTGGGTCTTTAAATTTGAGGGCCCTGTTATATCTTAGTTCTTTATATATTCTAGAGAGCAGACCTTTGTCTGATTGCTTAATAGCTAGGATTTTTTCAAAATTTGTGGCTTGTCTTTCCACTCTGTTGACAATTTCTTTTGATGTGCAGAAACTCCTGCAGAAGAGTTGATCCCAGTTGTTGATTCTTTCAGTGTTTGCCATGCAAATATATGTGTGTTCATGAACTCTTTATCTACCCCTATGTCTTCAAGAGTTCCTCCTACTTTCTCTTCCAGGAGATTGAGTGTTTCTGTTTTAATGTTAGATCTTTAATCCATTTTTGACTTTAGCTTAGTGCATGGTGATAAAGCTTGGTCAAGTTTTAGTTCTCGGCATGTAGAAAGCCAGGTTTTCCAGAACCATTTGTTAAAGAGGCTATCTTTCTTCCAGTAAGCTTGTTTGGCCCCTTTGTTGAAGATCAGGTGGCTGAGTGTTTTCATAGATGCCTCTGCATCTTCTAATCTATTCTACTGATCCTCAGGTCTATTTTGTTGCCAATACAATGTTGATTTCATCACAGTGGCTTTGTAGTATAATTTCAAGTCAGGAATTGTGATGCCTCCTGCCTTGTCTTGATTGGTCAAGATTGCCTTTGCTATTCTAGGTTGTTTGTGATTCCAAATAAGTTTTAGGAACGATTTCTCTATATCTGGGAGATATGATGGTTTCAGTTTGATAGGGATTGCATTAAATGTGTACAGCAATTTTGGGAGTATGGCCATCTTCATGACGTTGGTTCTTCCTATCCAGGAGCAGGGAATATCTTTCCATTTTCTGAAATCATCTATAATCTCTTTTCTTAGGGTGTTGTAATTTTTTGTGAAAATTCTTTGACCTCCTTGGTTAAGTGAATTCCAAGGCATTTCATTTTCCGTGGTGCTATTTTAAAAGGTATTGTTTCTATTTTTTCTCTTTCAGTGTGTTTGTTATCTGTGTAGAGGAATGGTATTGACTTTTGAGTATTGACTTTGCATCGTGCTATGCTACTGATTTCCATATTAGTTCTAGTAGTTTTTTGGTGGAATTTATGGGGTCTTCCAAGTAAAGCATCATGTCATCTGCAAATAGTGATAATTTAATTTCTTCTTTATGTATTGTTATTCCCTTTATTTCTCCTCTTTTCTAATGGCTGTTGCTAATGATTCCAAGACTATATTGAATAGGAAGGTTGATAGAGACATCCTTATATTGTACCTGATTTAAGACTAAAAGATTTCAGTTTTTCCCTGTTTAGGATTATATTAAATTTGGGTTGTCATAGATGGCTTTTATCAAGTTCAAGTAGAATCCATCTATTCCAATTTTCTGTAGTACTTTGAAGATGAATGAGTGTTGGGCTTTGTCAAAGGCTTTCTCTGCATCAATTGAGATGATCATGTGGTTTTTAGATTTCAGTCTATTAATATAGTGTATTACATTTATAGATTTTTGAATATTGAACCATCCTTGCATCCCTGGGATGAATCCTATCTGGTCATGGTGTATGATCTTCTTGATGATTTGCTGTATTCTATTTGCTAGGATTTTATTGAGTATTTTTGTGTCTATGTTCATTAGGGAAATTGGACTGTAGTTCTTCTTAGTTGTGTCTTTCCCTGGTTTTGGAATCAGTATAATACTGGCCTCCAGAAATTATTTTGGGAAGACAGCTTCCTTTTCAATTTCATTGAAGAGTTTGAGGAGTGTGGGGATTATATCTTCTATAAATTTCTTGTAGAATTCAGCTGTGAATCCATCAGGACCTGGACTTTTTTCTGTTGACAGGCTTTTGATTACATTCCTTATTTCGGTGGCTGTTATTGGCCTATTGAGAGTTGTTATATTTCTTGGTTCAGATTTGGTAATTTGTACCTTTTGAGAAATCTGTCCATTTCTTCTGTGTCTTCTATTCTGTGAGTGTAAAGATTCTCAGAGTAACTATTGATAATCTTCTTAATTTCCACTGGGTCTGTGGTGATGTCACCCATTTCATTCCTTGTTGCATGTACTTGAATTTTTTTCTTGCCTTTTTTTTTATGAGGTTGGCTAGAGGCTTATCAACTTTATTTAGTCTTTCAAAGAACAAACTTTTTGTTTTGTGAATTCTTTGAACTGTTTTCTTCATCTGAATTGAGTTAATTTCTGTTCTAATCGTTACGATTTTTTCCCATTTCTGTGTTCTGGGTTTCGTTTCCTCTTCTCTTTCCAGATGTCAGAGGTACAACATTAGGGTGTTTATTTGTTCCCGTTCTGTTTTCCTAATGTGTGAGTTCATAGCTATGATTTTCCCTTTAGGAACTGTTTTCATCGCATCCCATAAATTCCACTAAGTTGTGCTTGAATTTTTATTGGATTGTAGATATTGTTGTATTTCTTGTTTAATTTCTTCTGTGACCCATTAATTGCTGAGTAAGGTGTTGTTTAAGTCCATGAATTTAGCATTTTTTTTTCTGGTTCCTTTTGTTGTTTAGTTCCAGTTTGATTGCACTGTGGTTAGATAATATGGATGGAATAATTTCTGTTTTCTTGCATATACTTACATGTGACCTCTGGACCAATATGTAGTCTATTTTGGAAAATGACCCATGTGCAGCTGAAAAAAAAAATGTGCATTCAGCTGTGGTTGGTTGGAACACTGTTTCTAGGTCCACCAGGTCCATTTGTTCCAAGCTCTGGTTTAGTTCTGCTGCTTTTTTGCTATTTTTTTTTTTTTTTTTTTTTTTTTTTTTTTTTTTTTTTTTTTTTTTTTTTTTTTTTTTTTTTTTTTTTTTTTTTTTTTTTTTTTTTTTTTTTTTTTTTTTTTTTTTTTTTTTTTTTTGCCTGGTTCATCTATCTTTTTGAAGGAAGGGGGTGTTAAGATCTCCTGTTAAAATTGTTGTCTTAGACATTAATTCTTTCATGTCCATTAAGATTTGTCTTTCATATTTGGGTGCTCATGTGTTGTTGCATAGATATTTATGAGTGTTACTTCTTGCTCTTGAATTTTTCCCCCTGACTAACATGTAGTAGCCTTCTTTGTGCTGTTTGATCCTTCTTGGTTTGAAGTTGAGACTGTCTGAGAACAGAGTGCTACTCCTGCTTTTTTCTGATGTGCTGGGGCATGTGGTATTGTTTTCCATCCTTTGATTTTGAGCGTATGAATATCCTTTTGAGTTACGTGTGTTTCTTGTATACAGCATATTGTTGGATTTTGTTTCCTAATGCGCTGTGGCAGTCTATTTATCTTAATTGGTGAATTGAGCCCATTTACATTATGGTTATAATTGAAATGTGTTGACTTTTGTTTGTCTTGATATTTACCTGATGTTGTTTACTCCTTTGTATCCTGTGTTTACTTGTCTGTCCTGTTTAGTGGGTTCCTTTCGTTCTCATTCGTGGAGTTCTGGTCATTGTGGTCTCTCTCTAGAACATCTTTCAGCAGCGTGTGAAGCGATGGCTTTGTCATCATGAAATTCTTTAGTTGTTCTTTGTCGTGGAAGTATTTCACTTCTCCATCAAGCTTGAAAGAGAGTTTTTCAGGGTATAACATTCTAGGCTGGAATTTGTTTTTGTACAGGACTTGAAGAACTGTGCTCCATGCTCTCCTTTCCTTCATGGTTTGTGTAGAGAAGTCGGCTGTAATTCTGATGGGTTTTCCTTTGAATGTGATCTGCTTCTTCTCTCTAGAAGCTTTCAGTATATTATTTTTGTGTTGGATCTCTGGGATCTTGACTATTATATGTCTCGGTGTGTTTTTACTTGGGTTGAAGTTATTTGGTGTTCAGTATGTTTTGTTTACCTGAATGTTGGATTGTTGCCTCATATTTGGGAAGTTTTCTGTGATTACTTCTCCCCAGATTCTTTCTGTGTAATTTGTATTGGCTCCTTCATTCTGATTGATACCAATTAATCTCACATTTTTCATCCTGGCATTATCTTGCAGGTGATGGATTATTTTTTCCTTCATCCTTGTTGTTTTTAAGAGATCCTTTCTCACCCTTTCACTAGCTGCACCAGTGTCTTCAAGATCTGAAACTCTGTGTTTGCTTTCACTTAAATGGTTTTGTAGACCCGTGATTGATATTTTTAGTTCTTCTATATCTCTTTGACTGTGTTTCTTGTGTTCTATTTCTTTTATCTATTGCTCATTCAAGGAATCCATCATATTTCTGATCTCCTCTATTTTTTATCCATGTCTTCCTTAGAGGTAGTTATTAATTCTTTTTTGCAGAGTTTCTTCCAAGTTGGGTTTCCTCTTTATATTTCTGGACTTTTTTTCTGTATTTCAGATACTATGATTTGAAAGAATTCTTTTTTTTTTTTTTCAAAGAATTGTGTTTTGATTTCAGAAATTATTTCTAATTTGAGTTCCTCATGACCTTTCTACTATTGTTTCTTTGCTGCAGACACTGTTAATTCATATGTTTTAGCTGGAATAGTGCTCTCTACTATCTGGGTGAGCGCTGGTTTTCCCCCTGATGTTTCTGAATTTGATTCTTTATTTCAGATGCTATATATTCAGATGTTTCTCTTTTTATTTCAGACATTAAGTGTCATCTGAATTCCTCTATGCCTTTCTGCTGTTGTTCCTTTGCTTCTGTACCTGTTAATTCATTCATTTCAGGTGAGCTAGTGTCCTCTGCACTTACTGGTTGACTCAAGACCAGAGATTGCATTTTTCTCTTTGTCTTTGTCATTTTTTAAAATTAAATTAAATTAAATTAATTAATTAATTTAAATTTTTGTTTTATTGTGGTACAAATATCAATGAGATAGTTTTTTTTTTTTTTTTTTTTGGTCTGTTTGAGACAGGGTCTCATTATGCAGTTCAGGCTGGCCTTAAACTCACTTTGTGGCTCAGGCTGGTCTTGAACTCACAACAATACTCCTGCCTCAGCCTCCCGAGTGCTGGGATTACAGGCCTGCATGACCACGCCCGGGCTCAGTGAGATAGTTTTAAGATACCTTGACAAGATAGATTTGATAAGTTAATACATTACAAACTGTTTTCATAATGTTTTGGTATCATAGAAGGTGCATACATGATATTATAGCTACAGACATTATTATACCGTATGTCTCTTATCAGTAAATAAAGGGAGTGTAGCTCTTTGCGTACCTTATTTTTTATACCTGAATTACATCAAAGATTCAATAATTAATACTTTCTACCTTGTTATTTTCCTAGAAGTTGTCCATAGTACTAGAAGCTGACATAATATCCTGTCCAAACACCATTAGTGCAAATCTTGACTCACATAGAATTACATAGAAGCATGGCGTTATCTATCCCAACTGTACTGTCCATAAACACACATCATGATTCTTCCTTTCTATACCCCTTCCTTTGTCTACACCTGTCAAAGATGGGCACTCCATTGTCATTCAACTAACTTAGGTGCTTGAACTTGATAACACAATCCAACACAGTCCAGCATTCCACAACAATGGTAAGTTGTCCGAAGAAGTTGTCGACCATAGCCATTTACAGCTCAACTTAATATTATGGCCCCTCAATGTATGCTTCATTTTTGTACTTTTCTGCTGGATGGTTAAGACCTAGATAGAACAAGACTTATATAGCAACACATGTACTTTATGTTTCTTATGAGGTCAGTGAAGTCCCCTCAGGGTTTATCTTGTAATCATGTACCTTATTCTGCAAATCCTTTGTCTGTGTCATGCATGTGGATGAGTCACGGCCAATGCTCGAACAGTTTACTCTCTATGAGAGACTGAGAGAAAATTTTCTCTCCATGTGACTCTCCCCAGGCACATTATAGAACTTCAATCACTTTCCTCTGTGGCTCCATAATCTCCTTGTTCAGAAAATTTGGAGCTCAAGTGAGTTTCATGATGTTGCAGTACAGGTTCTCCTATGTCCTGAGTCTTCACTGACCTTGAAAGGCTAGGGCCAAAATGTTGGCTGGCTTTGTGGCTCTTCTATTTCACCAACTTTGATCTGTGAACTTAGGTTGTTAACCACCCAGAAGAAAAGCTGATTAGTATCCTGCAGCATATGCCATTCACTTTGCTTTATCTGACTCAATTGATTTTAGTTGTTGTTGTATATTACCATTTGTATTTCTGCTTTTTGCTTCTTATACTAGGGAGACTATATGATAGTTACACATGTGTGACTGGTTTATTTCACTTATGAGTATATGTTCAAGTGGCATCCACTTCAGTATAAATACTTCAAGCTTATCATTCTTAATAGCTGAGTAATACTCCATTGTATAGAAATACCACATCTTTTTCAACCATTCTTCATGTGATGGACATCTTGGTTGTTTCCAAGATTTTGCTATCACACATTGCGCTGCTGTAATCATAGGCACACATATATCACTATGATATGATGTTTTCAGTTCCTTTGGGAAAATTCCCAGTAATGGGATAGTCGGCTTGAATGGGATTTCTAGTCCTGCTCTTTTGAGGAGTCTCCACACTGACCTCCACGATTGTTGTACCAGTCTACATTCCCTCCAGCAGTGGAGAAGTGTTCCCTTCTCCCCACAACCTCTCCAACATTTGTTGTTGGTTGGTTTCCTTATGATAGCCATTCTTTCTGGAGTGAGATGGTATCTCTGTGTTGTTTTTATTTGCATTTCACAGATGACTAGCGATGTGGAGCATTTTTTCATATATTTATTCACTTCTTTAATTTCGTCCTCTGAGAAATGTGTATTCATCTCAGATGCCCTTTTCTGAATTGGGTCTTTAAATTTGAGGGCCCTGTTATATCTTAGTTCTTTATATATTCTAGATAGTAGCCCTCTGTTTAATTGCTTATTAGTTAGGATTTTGTCAAAATTTATGGGGTGTCTTTTGACTCTGTTTACAATTTCTTTTGACATGCAGAAGCTCCTTAAGAAGAGTTGATCCCAGTTGTAGATTCTTTCCGTGCTTCCTGTGCGAATATATGTTTGTTCATGAACTCTTATGTCTTCAAGAGTTCCTCCTACTTTCTCTTCCAGGAGATTGAGTGTTTCTGTTTTAACGTTTAAATCTTTAATCCATTTTGATTTTAACTTAGTGTATGGTGATAGAGCTTGGTCAAGTTTTAGTTTTTGGCATGTAGAAAGCCATGTTTTCCAGCACCATTTGATAAAGAGGCTATCTTCCTTCCAGTGAGTTTGTTTATCCCCTTTGTCGAAGATCAGATGGCTGAGTGTGATTGTAGATGCCTCTGCATCTTCTAATCTATTCCACTGAACCTCAGGTCTATTTTTTGCCAATACCATGTTGATTTTATCACAGTGGCTTTGTAGTAAAATTTCAAGTCAGGAATTGTGATGCCTCCTGTCTTGTCTTGATTGGCCAAGATTGCATTTGGTATTCTAGGTCGTTTGTGGTTCCAAATAAATTTTAGGATTGATTTCTCTATATCTGGGAGGTATGTTTGCGGCAGTTTGATAGGGATTGCATTAAATGTGTACAGCAATTTTGGGTTATGGCCATCTTCACGATGTTGGAAATTCCTATCCAGGAGCATGGAATATCTTTCCATTTTCTGAATTCCTCTATAATCTCTTTTCTTAGGGTGTTGCAATTTTCCATGAAAAGATCTTTGACTTCTTTGGTTAAGTGAGTCCCAAGGTATTTCATTTTCCATGGTGCTATTGTAAAAGGTATTGTATCTCTCATTTCCCTTTCAGTGTGTTTGTTATCTGTGTAGAGGAATGCTATTGACTTTTGAGTATTGATTTTGTATACTGCTATGCTACTGAATTTCCATATCAGTTCTAGTAGTTTTTTGGTGGAATTTTTGGGGTCTTCCAAGTAAAGTATCATGTCGTCTGCAAATAGTGATAATTTAACTTCTTTACCTATTCTTATTCCCTTTATTTCTCCCTCTTTTCTAATGGCTGTTGCTAATGCTTCCCAGACCCTATTGAATAGGAGCAGTGATAGAAGACATCCTTGTATTGTACCTGATTTAAGACTAAAAGATTTCAATTTTTCCCCATTTAGGATTATATTAGCTTTTGGGCTGTCATAGATGGCTTTTATCAAGTTAAAATAGAGTCCATCTATTCCAGTTTTCTGTAGGACCTTGAACATGAATGAGTGTTGGACTTTGACAAAAGCTTTCTCTGCATTAATTGAGATGATCATGTGGTTTTTAGATTTCAGTCTATTAATATAGTGTATTACATTTATAGATTTTCAAATATTGAGCCATCCTTGCATCCCTGGGATGAACCCTACCTGGTCATGATGTATTATCTTCTTGATGATTTGCTGTATTGTATTTGCTAGGATTTTATTGAGTATTTTTGCGTATATGTTCATGAAGCAGATTGGCCTATAGTTCTCCTTTTTGGTTGTTTCTTTCCCTGGTTTTGGAATCAGTATTATACTTGCCCCCAGAAAGGATTTTAGGAGAATTGTTTTCTTTTCAACTTCATTGAAGAGTTTGTGGATTGTGGCGATTACATCTTCTATAAATTTCTTGTAGAATTCAGCTGTGAATCCATCAGGACCTGGGCTTTTCTTTGTGGGTAGGCTTTTTATTATGTTTTGTAATTTGTTGGCTATTATTGGCCAATTGAGAGTTGTTATATCTTCTTGATTCAGTTTTGGTAATTTGTACCTTTAGAGGAATCTTTCCATTTCTTCTGTGTCTTCTATTCTGTGAGCGTAAAGATTCTCGAAGTATCTCTTGATAATCTTCTGAATTTCCACTGGGTCTGTGGTGATTTCACCCTTTTCATTCCTTATCACTTGTACTTGAATTCTCTTTTGCCTCTTTTTGATGAGGTTGGCAAGAGGCTTATCAACTTCATTTAGTTTTTCAAAAAACCAACTTTTTGATTTGTGGATTCTTTGAACTGTTTTCTTCATCTCAATTGAGTTAATTTCTGCTCTAATCTTTATGATTTCTTCCTGTCTTTAAGCTCTGGGTTTTGTTTGCTCTTCTTTTTCTAGTTGTCAGATGTGCAACATTGGGTGCTAATTTGTTCCTGTTCTGTTTTCCTAATGTGTGAATTCATAGCTATGATTTACTCCCTAAGAACTGCTTTCATTGCATCCCATAAATTCTGTTAATTTGTACTTGAATTTTTATTGAATTTTAGGTATTGTTGGATTTCTTGTTGAATTTCTTCTGTGACCCATTGATTGTTGAGTAGGGTGTTGTTTAGTTTCCATGAATTTAGTCGGTTTTTCTGGTTTCTTTTGTCATTTATTTCCAGTTTGATTGCACTGTGGTCAGATAGTATGCATGGGATAATTTCTATTTTCTTGCATATACTTAGGCATGACCTCTGGACTAGTATGTGGTCTATTTTGGAAAATGCCCTGTGTGCAGCTGAAAAAAATGTGTATTCAGCTGAGTTTAGGTGGAATGCTCTGTGTATGTCCACCAGGTCCATTAGTTCCAAGCTCTGGTTCAGTTCTGCTACTTCCTCGCTAATTTTTTGTCTGGTTGACCCATCTTTTTGAGATAAGGATGTGTTAAGGTCTCCTGTTAAGATTGTGTTCTTAGACATTAAGTTTTTCATGTCCCTTAAGATTTGTCTTACATAGTTGGGTGCTCCTGTGTTTGGTGCATAAATATTTATGAGTGCTACTTCTTGCTCTTGAATTTTTCCCCTGACCAATATATAGTGGCCTTCTTTGTGTTGTTTTATCATTCTTGGTTTGAAGTTGAGACTGTCTGAGAACAGAATTGCTGCTCCTGCTTTCTTCTCAGGTACTGGGGCATGTAGCATTGTTTTCTATTTTTTGACTTTGAGCCTATGAATGTCCTTTTGAGTTAAGTGTGTTTCTTGTATACAACATATTGTTGGATTTTGTTTCCTAATCCACTGTGCGAGTCTATTTCTCTTAATTGGAGAATTGAGTCCATTTACATTGATGATTGTAATTGAAATGTGCTGACTTATGTTTGTCATGATATTTACCTGGTGTTGTTTATTCCTTTGTAGCCTGTGTTTGTCTGTCCTGTTTCATAGGTTCATTGCATTCTCATTCATGGAGTTCTGGTCATTGTGGTCTCCAAAACATCTTTCACCAGCCTTTGAAGGAATGGCTTTGTCATCATGAAATTCTTTATTTGTTCTTTGTCATGGAAGTATTTAATTTCTCCATCAAGCTTGAAAGAGAGTTTTGCTGTTGTTCCTTTGCTGCTGTATCTGTTAATTCATTCATTTCAGCTGACGTAGTGTCCTCTGCCCTTAGTGGTGGACTCGAGTACTGGAATGTGTTTTCCTTCTTCTCTTTGTCATTTTGTATAGCCTGATCTTTGACCTTTGGTGTGGAGCTTTGGTGCAGCTATAACCTTAGCTTGTCATGAGATTTGGGTGCCAGTCTATTAAGTTTGAGATTATCCATGTATGCCTATCCTGGATCTAGCTGTTGTGTTCCATTCCTTTTTTGCTGCAGTTCCTTTGGTTCCCCTCTGTTGGTTCCCCCTTCAGGCAAGCACGAACCAAACTGGGCCGCAGAGCAAGTAATGAAAATTCCCCATCTTAGCTGGCTTTGGGGCGAGGATCCGGAAAATTTCTGGGGTCTGCCACCTGTGTCAGTCAGGTCGCTCTCTAGGTGGGAGCGCCTGGGCTTTGGTGGGTGTTCTGGCTTCACAAAAGGATAGTGGATGGTCTTATTCACCGAGTATGCTGTACTGGGTCAGCAAGCATGTGCTGGGTCTGGGTCTACAGGCCACAATCCGAGAAGGCTGGGAAAGGTCCCTCCAGTGCAGTGGGCCTGGAGCCCTCACTCACAGGCCAGGTTACGCTGGGTTTTGTGCCATGGTGTGGGACTGGGGGTTGCTGAGAAATGTCCCTCTGGTGTGGCAGACTTGGAGTTTTCACTCCAGGCCGACCTGCACTGGGTCTGTGGCCATGGGGTGGGACCGGCAATCTCTGGGAAATGTTTCTCTGGCGCGGTGGGCCTGGAGCTCTCACCGGCCACGGAGGTTCAGGGGGCAGGGAATCCCTGGGGAATGTCTCTCGGACACAGCAGGCCTGGAGTTCTATACTCACTGAACTTTGATGCCCACTAATCGGGGAAATTCCCACTCGCTCAGCAGGCTTTAGGGCAGGGGATCCAGGGAGGTGCTGGTGAGTTGGTCCTGAGGTTTCAGGCCAGTCACTGGCTTGGAGGGCTTGGGGCAAGGATACAGGTAGTGTGCGTGGGAAGAAGCCAATGGCTCTCCCTCAGACTCAGCACACACTCCCTGATCTGGGAAGCCTGGTGAGTCGTGCAAATTCCCACTCACTGGGAAGCTTGGCACGGGATCCAGGAGGCCGCTAGAGTCAGCTGCTGTCTCAGGCTCGTCTTTGGCCTGGTGGTGTGGCCAGGATCAAGTAGGCTGCTAGAATGGGCCTCGCTGTCTTGGGAGGTCATTGGGGCTGAGCGGGCCTGGCAGGATCGAGGAAGATGGCAGAGTCGGCTGCGCTGTTTCTGGCTGGTCTCTCTGTCTTTGTCATTTTGTATAGCACTGATCTCTGACTTTTGTTGTATAGCTTTCGTGCAGCTATAACCTTAGCATGTAATGAGTTTCAGGTGCCAATCTATTAAGTTTGAGATTATCCAGTTATGCCTGGCCTGGATCTAGCTGTTGTGTTTAGTTCCTTACTGCTGCAGCTCCTGTGGTTCCCCTCTGTTTGTTCTCTGGTCAGCTGAGAACGATACGGAATGCAGAGCAAGTAGTGAAAATTCCCACTATCTTGGCTGGCTTTGGGGCAAGGATCCGGAAAGGTACGGGTTTGTCCTTCATGTCTCAGGCAGGTTGCTCTCTAGGTGGGCAGGCTTGGCGTTTGGTGGGTGTGCTGGTCTCCCAAAAGAATAGTGGATGTTTTTATTCACTGGGTAGGCTGTGCTGGGTCATGCAAGCTGTGAGAAAGCCGGTAAAGGTCCCTCCAGTGTGTTGGGCCTGGAGCTCTCGCTCACTGGCCGAGCTGCTCTGGGTGTGGGGCCATCGGGTAGGACCAGTGATTGCTGCGAAATGTCCCTCTGGCATGGCAGGCCTGGAGGTCTCACTCACTGGCCAAGCTGCGCTGGGGCTGCAGGGTGGGACTGGAGATCATTGGGATTTGTCTCTCTGGCATGGCTAGAAGTATTCCTTAGTTAACATCTCCTAAGTATTCGTTAGTTAACATGTCCCTCTTGGTCAAGTGGTCTGTTTCCCAAAGGTCATAATATTTTCTATGAGGCAAGCACACAGGGACCATAGTTCAATCCCTGGCATCAAATGCCACACCAATCATGTCCCTCGGGTGGGCTAACCTGGCCAAAACATCAAATAAAATCAAATTAAATCAAAACAAATCAAAACAAAGGAACAATTCTAACATTTTCTATGAAATTTCTTTTTTTCCCTATATTTTTTAAGAAAGTATTTACACTGTGTTCAGAGTCTTACTACTAGATCAGATTCATAGTGATCCACCTGTTTACAGCCTTCCAAGTGCTGACATTATAGGTGCCACCACACCCATTCTGTCTGTCTGTCTGTCTCTTTCATTCATTCATTCAATGTTTTTTGTAGTACTGAGGATTGAACCCAGGGCCTTGCACTTGCCAGGCAGGTGCTTATTCTACTGAGCTATCTCCCTCCCCCTTTTCTATGAAATTTTTGAGACTAGACCTTACTTAGTGCTTTTCATAGCATGGCAGCTTGTATTATACCAAGTCACAGTTTCTTTTCTGACAGAATATTACATATCAACACAAACTTTATTTTTGTGACTTCAGCACTCTGAATGTGGACTTTCTACAATTTTGGAAATTTCTGGATTATAATTCCCCTAACCACTTTGATCTTATCATACCATAAGAAAAACATGCTATTTCATAACCAGCAGTTTATCTTTGCTTTTCTGAATATTATCGGAGGCTAATATATTCAGTTATATTAACTAGAGTCTGGTCAGTATTAAACATTCTCATTTGTAAAGAGAATTACAAATGTATGACAACAGGTGGGCTTTTCCTGATTATTCCCCTGTTTAAAAAAATATTTTAAAGTTTATTATAATGAGGTTATTAAAATTAAGTATGTAAAAAAATTCACAATATTTAGTACAGCAGTAGCAACAAAGTTATAAACAACTTGAGAGGAAATTTTTTCAAAAGCACCTATGTTTTCATCATTAAAATATTTTATTAAAAATGAATACTTGTTATAAATTTCCATTTCTGTGTAATTGGTATTGCTCATGAATTATCTTTGTCTTTTCTATGTTAAAAATAGATTTACCTTTTGTAAATTATGTAATTCATAAGCACAATCATTAACTTTTTTCAAACTTGATTCTAGAATTGCTATAAGAATAGAAAACTGATGCTAAAATGTGGTATAGACATAGAGTTACAGAGAATTAAATGAGGCAACTCAGTGAAATTTTTAAAAAGTGCATGAAACAAAATGAGAAGTTACATAAAAAGGTAGAAATTGTATAAAAAGATAGAACAAAATACAAATACTGAAGCTGAAGGATGTAGTGAAGGAAACGAAAAAAATAGAACAGAGAGATTAGCAGCAAATTTGATCCAACAGAAGAATCTCTGAATTTGAAGTCAGATCGCTAGAAAACATCCAGTCAAAGGACAAATGAATCCAAAGGAATTATGAGAACCTATGAGGTTCATGGGGCACCATGAAGAGAAATAACTTTTGCATTTGGGAATGCTAGAAGAATGCTAGATTAGCAGAAAGCAACATAATTTATTTAAGGAGATCATGCCTGAAAACTCTAAATTTGAGGAAAGAGATGGTCACCCAGGTAATGAATTTTAAAGATCTTGAGTCAGATAAAATCTGAAGATGTTTTTACAAAGATCTTTTATGTCAAACTGTAAAAAATAAAAGAGAACTTTGAAAGTTTCAAAGAAAAAGAGAATGATCTATATGTAAGATAGTCCCTATGAAAAGATCATATCAGCAGATTTTTTTTTCAGAAACCTTGTACATTAGGAAAGAGTGAGATATCTGTACTGAAAGAAAAAAAAAATTACCAAGTACTTTACCTAGAAAAACTGTCCTTCATAAATGATGGTGGGATAAATAATTTTTCAAATAAAGCTGAGGGATTTGAACATCATTAATTCTGCCTTGTGAGAAATTCATAAAGGCTGGGCATGATGGTACATATCTTGATCCCAGCATTATGGGAGGCTGAGACAGGAGGATCACAAGATTGAGTCCTGGCTGGGCAACTTGTCAAGAACCTGTCTCAGAAGAAATAATAAAAAGTAATAGGGATATAGCTAAATGCAAAGGACCTGGCTTCAATCTCCAGTATAGTGAAACAAACCAACAAATAAATAGAAATGCTAAGTGGAAGGCTTCAAGCTGAAATAGAAGGAGGCTAATTAGTGACATGAAAACATATTAGAGATTAGTGGAAAAAATTATTGACCATTCCTGTTAATCAAGAAGGCTCTTGAAAAAGTGTTTCATAAGAGAAGAAATGCAAATCACACATAAACATGGAAAAGTACTCAGTGTCATTAGTAAGTCAGAGAACTGCAAATTAAAACCAACAATTATTATTTCACAGCCACAAGTTTGGTGGATACTTAAATCTTGCTGGTAGAAGTATGAGTTGAATTTTTTAAAATAAAAATTGACCAGCTTATTTAAGATGTATTTGAATTTAGTACATATAAATCCACATGTTTCAACCACATCAACAAAATGAAGAATAATATGATTATCACAATAGATGCAGAAAAATTCATTGACAAAATTCAACATTTTTGTTTTTCAATTTTTCACTTGTTTATTTATTTGGGGCTGGGACAGCATGTGGTACTGGGGATCAAAACTAGGTCATTGTGCTTGCCAGGCAGGCTCTTAGACCAGCCCCCCATAAAATGCAATATATTTTGAGGATAAAAACCCTACAGAGTAGTTGTAAATGGAAGTGCTAGACAGAACAGTTAAATAAGGAGAATAAAAGAATAAAAGTCCTCTAAATTACAAAGGAAGAAAGTTATAATGTGTCTTATTGCATGATAACACACACACACACACACACACACACACATATACATTTTATGATTTTATGTGACCTTCCTGTTAAAAGTCCTATTCAAAATCAGTGTAATCCTTTCCAGAATTTCAGTGGATTTTTTTTCCTTTTCTGTATTTGGTATAGGGTCTCACTATGCAGCTCTGATTCATTGTGATCCTCCTGTTTTCAGCCTTTCCAGTGCTGGGATTACAGGCATGTGCCACCATGCCTAGACTTGGTCATTAGCTCACCGTGCCCCCGGGGGTGGGACCAATGAGGCATGCAAGCCTGGGATCAAACCCTACTCCCTGTACTTGCCAAAGCAGGTGCTTAGACCACTGAGTTAACTTGCTAGTCCCTCAGTGGAATTTTGCCACAGAGTTAAGAAAAGAATTCTAGAAATCACTTGGAACCACAAAAGACCCAGTAAAGCCAAATCAGTCTTGAAAAGTAAATGCAAAATTGGAGACATCGGACTTTCAGGTTTCAAATTATGTTACAAATCTATAATAATCACAACAATGTGGCACTGTCAGTTTCAGGACCATAGCCCAGTGAATCAGAATAAAAAGCCTAGAGACAAAGCCACATAGGAGGAGACAGTGGCATAAGCACCTCCATGGCAAGTACAAGGTCCTGAATTCAGTCCCCCCAAAACTCAACCCCACACAGACACAATCAATTAACTTTTGACAAAGGAGCCAATGCATAAAACATCAGCAGGAAGCTCCATAACATTGGCAGTGGTGCAGTTTTTAAGGGTCTGACACCAAAAATACAGGCAACTAAAGGGAAGGTAAAGAAGTAGGACTGTACCAAACTAAGTTTTTGCAACTTTTAGTGAAAGAAACAACAAAATGAAAGGCAACCTAAGTGGAAGAAAATATGTGTAAATCATATATCTAATAAATAACTAATGTGTAAAAGTATACAAAGAACTAATATAACTCAATTGTAAGTGAGCAAGTGAACCACAAGAAACCTTGAAAAAAATGGGCAAACATCCTGAATAGACATTTTCCTAAAAAAAGACAGTTAAATGGCCAACAGACAAATATTAAGTCTGACCTGCAAGCTTAAATAGTGCATATTTTTCTTATAGAAGAAATAATCTCTCAAGCACCTATAGTATTTAAAATCTACTAGAGTACCCATCTCTGACAGGACTTAAAAAAAAAAAGGGGATACAAAGGAAGAACCAATTTGTATTTCTATATGCAGAATAGTTAGGATAGATATGCAGCTACTTTTGCTTAATTCTATGAGAAGAAAGATTGGTAGTAATAGTGTTTGGACAGGATAACCTTTCTGCTTCTTGTACTATGGATAACCACTAGGAAGATAACAGTGTAAAATGTATTAATTATTGAAACTGCCCTATTAATCAGCTTTGAAACTGTCTCATTGATATTTGTCTCTCAATAAAATAAAAAATAAAATAAAGTAAAAGAAATAATCTCATGTATGTGAGAGAACAAAATAGAAAACAGATAAATAGAAAGTAGGGAGGTGTTTTTCAGATGGATGTGTAAACAAGAGGTGGAGGGAGGGGCAGGAAAATGAGTGAAATTGGGGAAATAAAGGGAGAAATGGTGTGAAAATAGAGCTTTTACATATAGGAAGGGGATAAGGGTTGTACTTAATGGAGTCTGAGGGGTGGGGTGGATGATGAGAAAGGGAATTACAATATGGTGTGGACACATACCAACTTCCCATGATAAATGTTATCTGTGTCCTGAAAACATGTACTTTTTTTAAAATAACAGAACCTAAGAAAAGCTGATCAGTATCACAAATCATCAGGGAAATGCAAAGCAAGAGTAAGAAAGAAGAAAGGGAGAAAAAGTAGATGGAGGAGTTGGTAAGGATGTGGAGAAAAAGTACAAATATAAATTGGTACAGCCATTACAAGAAATGATATAGGTTTTCCTTAAGAAAATAAAAGATGCACCTATTAAATGATCTACTGAACTCATTTCTGGGTATATTTCCAAAGAAAATGAAATCAATATGTTGAAAATATATTATTTGCACTCCCATATCATTGTAACATTATTCACAATAGTCAAACATGAATGGACAAAGAAAATGTGATAAATATTTATAATTTATAATATGTTGTCTTTTATATAGATATATGCATTAGTATATTTTTTAGCTTTAAATAAGTAAGAAATTCTATACTGTGACGACATAGATGAACCTGGAGGCCATTGTAGTAAATGAAATTAGATAGGCACAGGAGGAAAAATTCTGTAGATTTTATTAATACATGGGACCTAAAAATACTGATGTCATAGAAGCAGATAAAATAGTGGCTGCCCATGGATGAGAGATGAAAGAAATGAGATTTTGGTCAAAGGGTACAAAGTTTTAGTTGTAAGATGAATAAATTCTGGAGCTCTAATGTACAGCATGGTGACTATAGTTAATATATTATATGCTTGAAATTTATAAAAATATATCTTAAGTATTCTCAGCATTCACTTAAGAGGTACATAGGTGAGGCTATAGATATGTTAATTAGCTTTACTGTAGGAAAAGTTTCACAATGTATACGTATATTTAAACTTTTTTTTTCTGGACATGGTAGTCTATACCTGTAATCTCAGCTAACAGGAAGGCTGAGGCAAGAGGATCACAAGTTTGAAGCCAACATAAGCAAAGGAGTGAGACATTTTCACAGTAAATAGAAAGATGTGGAGGTGTAGTTCAGTAACATTTATGAAGTATTGGCTTCACTCCTCAGTACTGAAAAAAGAAAATGATTTCTTTGTACATTTTAAATAAATATATAATGTTTATTATACCTTAATAAATCTAGAAAAATAATTTTTCTTTTCTGAAGATAAATGACTGGAGACTATATTTTGGAAATGAAACGAAAAAGAGAAATTTCTTCAGAGAATTTTATTGCTCTGTGTTTGAAGAAAGGAAAAATACTTTTTCCAGCAAACAAGAGTATCTGATGAGGGCCAGCCTAATAGCTCAGTGGACTACAGCACCTGCGTAGGCAGAGTGCAGCAGCGTACAATCCCCTGCCCCACCCAATGGGTGCACTTAGATGGTGATTGAGATTGGGTGTGGTGGTGCACCTGTAATCCCAGCACTGGGGAGGCTGAGAACAGGAGAATCACTATAAGTCCATTCTGTGCAGAGAGACCTATCTGTACTGTACCTAATTATTCTGAGAAATTATGTACAGTATATAGAGCAATAAAATATAAATATATAACATTCATATTTAGAATGAATTTGAACACTCCCTTCCCCATACCTAGATACTTTATGCAGAAAAAACTTGTAAATAAGGTGAATTAATGTTTTGTGTTTTGCCACTCTGAAGATTGGTGCCATGTCAATACTGAAGTAAAGTTGAGGCTGTACTATTCTGAGATGAATATATAACATAACATGTATGAAAAACAACATTTAACCAAATATGTGAAGAGGTAAAGCGTTTTTGTAATAGTTTTAGAGGAGAATTCTATTTTATGTATGCAGCATATTAATAGTAAATCTTGAATTACTAAGGAAAATGCTTATAGTTGATAAAATCATAGGATTGGTAGGATTTAATGAAATACAAATACATACTAAGAAATGACCTGTGCTAAATCACATTTACTAGGATTTTGACTGATACAAGGTGAACTGGCTTCCCTGGACAGTATTTAGAATATGAATATACATTTATTGTTTTAAAGGGATGACTATTCTTTTCATTATAATATTTGTAAAAGTTGTGTAAATGACCAACTTTTTAATGTAAAAGCTGCTCTTTTATTTTTTATTTTCCTGGACATAGAGTTCTAAGGGAGTTCCTGAATCAATTCTCTTTTTTTGACTCTGCGCCTAAGGTAAATGGATTAAGTACAGTTTGAATGGAGTTGATTATTTTTTGTGGTAGTTAAAGCCCTGAGTTATAACTGGTGCACCCCTTCCTTGCAGATGTACTGTATGTTTCTAGTGCATTTACCTGTATCTTCACTATTGGTGTGAAGATACAATATGTACTATTTTGCTGCAACAGCTGGTAATATAGTACTTTATAATTCCTCAGCTCTGGCTGCTGCTAGATGACTTGCAGCCAGTACTTGTGGTGGAGAGCTAGCTGGTTTGTCTTCATTTGTCAAAACATGGAATACTCAGGGAAATTGCAGTTGGTGATCTTCATATTTTATCCAGTCATCTTTATGCGCCTTTCCAAATTCACTGTAAGTTTTGGCAATAGATATAGCATTTTCTTTGATGAAGGGATTGATAAAACTGTACAGTCAATCAAGATATCTTCTTGTCTTCCACCACCTAAGAAGAAAAAATGTCTTCCTAATTTGCTATAGCATATGTGGATTGTGCTGTGGTAGAGGGTAGGGTAGTAATCTTCAATTAGCTCTAATCCTGAGTGATTCAAGACACTATTCCTAGTGACAATAAAATTTCATACCTGTTTATTTATGTAGACAGAGAGGTGTCATATGCATGTAATATGCTAAAATACTTTAGTTCTTTACTTATTTGCTAGCCCTGTATGAGCCTTTAGCTGAGACATGTCAGTTTCTCATTCAAAAAAAAAAGAACTGATGTATAAAATCAGCCTCTATGGCTGAGGTTAGAAGTGTAGATTTTGGAGTCAGAAAGTCCTGGGTTCAGATCCTGCCTTATACTATTTTCTGGTTTTGATTTGGTTTTTAACATTTTCTTCATGTATAAAAGGAGGTAGTTGGGGCTGGGGAGATGGCTCAGTGGAAGAAGCACTTTCCTGGTAAGTGCAAGGAATTGAGTTCAATCCCTGGTTCCACCAAAAAAAAAAAAAAAAAAAAAAAAAGGAGATAGTGATATGTAGATATAAAAGGTAAAAGAGACAATGCATGTAAAGAGAACAATGGAGGGTACATAGTAAGCTGTCAGCACATTGGTACATGTTACTGGTTTCTGTTGACACTGAGGTTTCAGCCCAATATGAGTGTATATTTAGCATCTAAAAGATCTTGGCTTCAGTTATAGCAGCAAGAAAGGAAGGAAGGAAAGAAGGAGGGAAGGAAATTACTTATTTTTAGCTTAAAAATCAAGTATCTGCACTGGTTTCATCCATTCATTTATGTAATGAACGCATGTATTGTTTGCTGTGTGCATAATCCATTATAAAACTGTTTTAAATATTGTTTTATGTGATCCATATTGGTTCCGTATAAAATGAGGACTTTTAATTTTTAATTTCCTGTGTGAATTTCAGTCACAATCTAAAAATTTGCAGGGTCACACTGCTAAGTGACTGTGCCAAATGATTTAAAAGTAGCAGTAATGTTTTTATTATATAAAGGTTTTCACATTCACTGGTTTTGTTTTTCTCAGGGAGATCTAAAAATATCAGAAGCTTATTCCACTCTGGATGGTGCTTCAGGAACTTTGATCAGGGCAGAGGTAGCTCATTTTTGTCACCAGGGTGTGCTGTGATTCCACCAATTTGGATTATTACAGGTGCTATGGCACTGGCTGGGAGTCTTTGCTGCTACTTAGCTGCCGCAGGTCTCTCAGCTTGGTGCTTTACCATCACCTGGGCAACCGTCTGAGCTCTGAAGCTATTCTTTTTGTTATGCCTTGCCTCTCTGATCACTTTTGTCTTCACGTAAAAGAAAGAGCTAGCATGTCTTGCTCGTCAGCAGAGTGTCCAGCTGCTCCAGAAGAGCTCTGTGATGTTATGTATTATGTTGGTGCTACAACTCATAATTTTTCTAAATAAAAATTCAGCTTGCACTGACAAAATTGATGAGTTCTTAAAATTTGATATCAATATGTTTAAATTTGCTACTGTTTTTAGTAGTTGCACATTTTATTTTATTTATTTATTTATTTATTTTATTTTATTGAACTACAAATGTCAATCAGACAGTTTCAAGACACCTTAACAAGACAGATTCGACAAATTAATACATTGCAAACTGTTTTCCTAATGTTTTGGTATTGTACAAGGTGCATACATGATATTATATTTACACATACTATTTTAGCAGATATCTCTTATCAGTGAATTAAGAGTGTAGCTGCTTACTTATAAGTTGCACAGTTTTCTGCTGTCTGTTAAATTCATCATGAATTAATCAGAGCTGTGTTAAAAAGGTTCATTGTCCATAGGTTTATTGATGTTTCCATAAAACATTATGTGAATATTTTAAAGATTTAGTATTTTTTATAAGCAAATACTATCATTGTGAATAGTGTTTGAGATTCTAATGACAAAGGATCACTTTTATGGATTAAAAAGATATTTAAAATGTCTTTATACCTTGATTATACAGAAGGAAAATTGAATACTGATTTAAAGTCCCTATATACAAATAAAGAGGAGCAGCATATGAAAGTGTCTCTGGAAGACTAATCTAGCATCCTATATTAAGACTTGTCTTTCATTAACTTTTTAATTGAATTAATGTCTTGGTAGTAATTATCCTACAAAATTTGATTAAGGAGAAGTTTAACTCACCAAAATGAAATCCACATGTCAATGTGGTCCTTGTCTTTGGAAACTGGTTTTTAAAAATTTATGCCAGGGAGATAGCTCAGTAGAATAAGTGCTTGGCTGGCAAATGCAGTGTCCTGAGTTCAGTCCCTAGTACTGAAAAAAAATTATGGACTTATTTTTAATTCCTTCAATACAAGGTCTCACTATGTAGTTGGGAATCACAGTGATCCTCTTATCTCAGCCTCCCTAGTGCTGGGATTACAGGTTTTGGGACCAGCATGGCATTTAGTGGGATTGAATTTGGGACCTTGTGCTTGCTGCTGAGCTATCTCCCTGGTCCCTAGAAGTTGGTTTTAGACATTGTCTTTAGAGTATTAAATAATCTTTAGTTTTCCTTCAAAGGGTATTTGTTTCCATACTTTTACTGAGGATTTTTCAGGTGTCTGGATCATTTTGCTAGATATCTTGGAAAACAATTTATATAACTTTAGCAAAGAGACTTTTTTCTCCAGATTATGCTGCCTGTACGCAAACAGTGTTTGTGAAGCCACCATGCAGCAGCTTTCAGCTTGAAGACAGCAGCTTTTATATGCTTGATAAAAGATGAAATCATTGACTAGCAGGATCCATAAGTGGGGTCAGTACTATACAGCAGTACTTTAATTTGGAGATGTTACAGTACCAACTGTGTGTGGGGTTCCAGCTTGATGACCACTTGTTTGGAGAAAAAGAAAAAAGAAAGCAGTACAGTTTTCATCATGCATACATTTCTTAGTTTTTTAAAAATTGCATCAATGAATAGTATATTGTTTCATACCTATAGTCTGAAATGTAAAGTCTTTTCAGGCCTTCTGAAATGAACATTTTTCCACTAACTCTGCTTCATACTAAAATGAAGACAGAAATCTTTGAGGTAAATATTGGCTCTTTTATTTCACTTTGTTGTGGTTGAAATCAATTACTGATAGCCAGCAGGTTAAAGGTATATATTGGGCATTGTCAGAAATACCAATTTCTAATGTTTTCCTTGGTAATAGAACTTTGATAGCCTGAATTGTTAGTAGCCTGAAGCTAACTTTCTTTTCATATTCTCAAGCCTGTTTTTTTCCTAATAGTTAACCAATATTTACAAACTAGTATATAACCAATAAAATATTGCTAGTCTACTTCTCAAAACTAAATTTTTCTATGTGAACTTAGCATATCTTAGGTGGAATTTAGACTTTTAAAAAATTTATTGTAAATATTAAAATTTTTCCAAAATAAAAATTGTAAAATACAATAAATAATTATTTATTGTATTTTAGGAAAGGGTCTAGAGGATGTTCAGGGTCTCACTACTAGATTGGACTCATAGTGATCCTTTTTACAGCCTCCTAAGAGCTGGCATTACGGGCATGTTCCCCCACACTCGGTCTCAATTGCCGCCCAGTCTTAATTGCTGTTTCAATGTACCCTGCGGTGGGGGCAGCATGGCAGGCTCGGGGATCAAACCCTGGCCCCTGTGCCTGCTTGCAGGTGCTTTAATCCACTGAGCTAGTTGGCTGGCCAAAAAAATTCTGAAATTTAAACAGCTGATTAAAATCAATATTAGCCTTATGTTAGCATTATTGTTTTCTGTGTATTACCTTATTAGAAACATGCTTATGGATTTGTTTTATGTAAGTCAATAATCTACTGAACTATTGCTTCCTTGTGAGAATGATATGTAATGTTTTCTGTTAAAAATTTTCTGCTGAAACTTAGAGATTGGTGTTGTTAAACTAAGTGAAAACAGTGAATGTCTTTTCATTCTGTTCCTTCTCCACTACTGCTGCATAGGCTCACTCACATCTCCTGCTGTCCTTGTTACCTAAAGATTCTGATAGAGCTTAGTATTAAAGGAAGGGATATACTATTGCTGATGTGCTCTCTAGAAACTATCAACTCCTACTTTACCTTTAACACCTTGTGGTTCCTTTGCTGGTGGATAAATCAGGTCTTGATCTATCTCGGTCTTAACCATCCAGCAGAAAGGTATAAAAATGAGGTATATAATGTGGGGCCATAATAATAAATTGAGCTGTAAATGGCTGTGGTCAACAACTTCTTCAGATAACTCACTATTAATGTGGAATGCTGGACTGTGTTGTATTGTGTCCCCAAGTTCAGGCACCTAAATTGGTTTAATGACAATGGAGTGCCCATCTCTGACAGGTCTAGACAAAAAAAGGGGGAGATACAAAGGAAGAATCATGATGTGTGTATATAAACAGTACAATTAGGATAAATATGCCATGCTTCTGCATAATTGTATGTGAAGCAAGATTTGCACTAATAGTGGTTGGACAAGATATTAGGTTGGCTTCTAGTAATATGGACAGACACTGGGGAGATAACAAGGAAGAGGGTGTTAATTGTTGAATCTGTGACATAAATCAGCTGTAGAGAAATAAGATAGGTATATAGCTGCACTCTCTTCATTCACTGATTAAAGACATCTGCTATAATAATGCCTGTAAGTATAGTATCATGTATGCACCTTATATGACACCGAAATATTACGAAAACATTTTGCATTGTATTGATTTGTCAAATCTGTCCTGTTAATTTGTCTTGAACCTGTCTCATTGCTATTTGTTCTTCAATAAAAAGTAATTGAAAAAATTTAAAAAATCAGGGAAATTTCTCAGGAGCCTTCTGAATAGGATAAAAGAAGTTTCGCCATTTTTTTTCAACCACACAGAGGCTAAAAGCTCCCCTCCTGGATTTGAGTCAGAGGGGGAAGTGGCTAAGGAGAGCAGGTGTAAGGAGCAGTGCATCTCAAATTTCATCTATCATTATCACCTGCAGAGCTAACAGACCACATGAAGGACCAGGCTTTTTGAAATAAGGCAGGACGGTTGTAGGTATACTACATTTCCCAGGAGTTTAATATCAACCAAAGTTTGAGACCTGCTTGGTGGAGGATTAAAAGACATCCCAGTCTACATTTCTTCCAGCCTGGTAAATTTTCAAAAGGAAAAGGAGAGAGTGAAATGGGAGAAGGTCTACTCTTCTTTGAGGGCTTCTTCTGTGCCAGAAGAGAAAGTAATGTGCTTTCAGATGTTATCACATTGAATCTTCAGTGTAGCACAGTGCCACAGGTGAGCGCTCCATTTTACAGGTGAGTAAACTGGAGTTCATACAAGGTCAATAAGTATTCAAAGGTGGGACAATGTATAATGACCGGGATTTGAATTTCTTTTTCTGTTAAAATCCAAAGATCACATTTTCCTTATTCCATTTGTCCCTTCAGTAAAACAAGTGGATCTAATGAAGTAACAAGTAAAAAGAAGAAAAAATTAAGTTTTATTGAAAGCAAGTGTTACTGCTTAAGTATTAAACCAATCATTTTTATGAAAATTTTCATGTAAACAGAAAACTTGGTGATTCTATGAAGTAAGCCATATTTCCTAATACTTGAAATATATTTGAAGGCATTCAACAATAATTTATAAATAAGCTATTAAATGTTTTGTTAGAGACAAAATTTGAGGTTTTGTTTTGGTAGTTTGATTTTTATCTATTCCTCAGAAAATTCTTCACATTTTTATTTATTCTGTTCCAGGTACAAAACATGTTCCAGGGAAGAAAGTATGCAGCTGATTGCTACTCTTTTTTGTGTCACTGAAGTGACCAATTTTAAGTGAATATATCAATTTGAAGTTTTTCTTTTCCTCTCAATTCAGAGTATTTTTTTTTAAGAGAGAAAGGAATAAAACTTGATATTTTTCTATACAAATCCCATACCTTAAGTTTGATAAAAATACTATGAGTTTTCTCTTTGAATCCTACATTGGTATTAAGAACATACATGTAGTTTTTTCAATTTATATTCTCCTATCACTCATATCTAAGCATAATTTCTCTGTCTTCACACTTCTATTCAATCAGCCCTTCATCTTCTATCCCTTCAATCTTCTCTTCTTTTCCTCTTTTTGCCTTAGCTTCTTTGTTCTCTCTTCCACTCACTCTCTGGTTAGGCAGATTTTTTTCTGCTTTCCCTCACAACTATACTCAGAGAGGATGCACAAAATTAAAGGCAGCGTTTTACTGTGATGCATGCATACCCGTGTTTACAGTGGTTCAATGCACAATAGCTAAGCTATGGAAGTGCCTGAATGTCTATCAGTTTATGAATGGATAACACTTTGTGTATGATGCCCACACATGCACACACCCATACATTACTCAGTTATAAATATTAAAATTATGTCATTTTCAGAGAAATGGACAAAACTAGAGGCCATCATTTTAGATAATACAAATCGCATTCATAGGGTTTAAATATAGTGTGTTTTCTATGAGGAAGATAAGACATAAGTGAATAATTTATAAAATAAAGGAGAGATGATAGGAAACTGGAAGACAAACTCATTTTTCCTCCTCATACTCTTTCCATTACTCTTCCCTTTAGTCTTCTCCTTCTGCTGCTTCTTCTCTCTTATATTTCTACTCATTATAAATATGTCATTTCATTTTTCTGTGTCCTTGTTTTTATTTATTTATTTATTTTTTATTTTACTGAAGTACAAATATCAATCAGACAGTTTCAAGACACCTTAACAAGACAGATTTGATAAATTAATACATTGCAAACTGTTTTCATAATGTTTTGGTATCGTACAAGGTGCATACATGATACTATATTTACAGATATTATTTTAGCAGATGT
>PVKA01016185.1:0-48415 GCA_004027165.1 Ctenomys sociabilis | reverse complement strand
CATCATCATCATCACCATCATCATCATCATCACCATCATCATCACCATCATCACCATCATCATCATCACCATCATCATCATCATTATTTTTGGTGGAACCGGGGATTGAACTCAGGCCCTTGTGCTTGCCAGGGAAGCACTTATTCCACTGAGCCATTTCCCCGGCCCCATTCGGCAATGTTAGCCCTTCCATCTGCTTGGTGGCTTACAGTCAACAGATTACTTTAGCATGTTTGTATACTTTATCTTATTTCCCTACTTCCTCGGCTTTGTTTTCCAAATGAGTCTCCAGGCCAAAGGATCCATTAGGCAGGTTAGTGCCCAGGGCCTGTGAAAGAGTTTTAATTATAATTTCTTTTGGCAAACAGAAAAATAAGTGTAAAATAATTTATAAAAACAAACTAGACTAGATTATATTTCTTTCTAAAGTATTGTTCATGAGATACATTAATAAAATATTTTTTCAAGTATTATTTTATGGAATAAGAGTCTGTTATTATTTTATGAAAAGAGTTCATAAAGGCAAAAGGTATCTGAGGCCCACACAAACCTTCATGGTGCCCTGAAAGACCCTCCCCTGCCGGTCAGTGAGGAGCCAACATCAACTTGCTGTATAAATCTGGGTTTCTTAACAGACCAGTACTGATTTTTTTTCCACCATAAAAAGGTGAAGAAAATTTTCTATACCTATTTCTTTTCCAGAGCTTTTATTAAGGCAGAGGAAATAACCCTGGCAGGGCTAAACTTGTTAGAAGAAAGTCTTGTATCCTGTGCAGTACAATTTCTAACTCCAGTCAGCTTAGACAAAAAGAAAACATAGTATGTTTGCTCTCATGAAGCAAGGCTCCAGCGTTCAGCTTTAGGCATAAGTCAAAAACTTTGTCAGGAATATTTTTCTGCTCTCTGTCTCTTAGGCTTGGTTTCCTCTATGTTAGGTTTCATTCCCAGTGTATGTTCCTCACATACTGAAGGAATTCTAGTCTCTGGACTTTCAGGTCCTCAAGTGAAAAAGAGACTCTTCCAGTAAATAAAACAGTAAATCAACCCCTCTCAGGAAGCAAGGGAGTTTCTCAGAGGATCCCAAGTTAGGGTTTGCGTTGGTATCTTGGGCACCACTGTGTCCAGAGATGGGGTACTCTGCCAGCTTGAGTGTTAGTCCTTCTTACATTCCATCTCATGAATGACAGTCCCACAGGTCTCCCTTGAAAGAAAGGAAGAAAGTCTCCAACTGAGGAAGCCCAACCAGCCTGTACAGCATGTCTACTCTAGCACTGTATTAGTGAGGTGTCTAATGTTACTCTCCTGTAGGACTTAAGAATGAGTTGAGATTTATTCAGAACCTGTACTTAATTTTCCAGACCTGAGTGCTGTGGGAGTTCATTAAGGTTACGAGAGGCAATTATTAGCTTTACTTCTACAGATGACAAATGCTGAATACTTTGAGAGATGGCCTTAAAGTATTTGAGAGATGCTAATCATTTTGTTAAACGTCCAGCATATATCTCATAAAAATTCTGTTACACACTTGGCTTCTTGGGGGACTTTAGATATTAAGTGTCAGACATCAATTCTGGCCAGCTAAGTAAAGAAAATATGTGCGGAAGGATAATAGTGCTTTGTTTGGTATTATCCTTCAGAAGGACAGGAACTTGGAAGGCAGGAATGCATTCTTGCCTGATCTTGTAGGCTTTCTAGAAGGTGGACTGGGATGAATCTGGAGCATCCTAGTGGCTCCTAGTGGCTATTATCTCTGACCCAAATAGCACATTCCAGAGAGAGAGAGAGAGAGAGACAGACAGACAGACAGACAGACAGACAGACAGACAGACAGACAGAAGACAGAGACAGAGAATCAGATTGGCTTATCCTGGGTCACAAATATCTATTGTTGGACCAATCAGGTTAAAGGATCATGTAGCACAGGCCTGACCACTGCAAGCTCTCACCTTTTGATGGGAGCTGTTCTCAGAAAAACAGACTCACTACGAGTCCATTGACCAAAGGGTGGTAAATGCAGAATAATTTTATCAGTCAGAATCCTGGCACCCTCAAAAATAGATAATTAAAGAGTATTTAATAAGAAGATTAAGTGAGAAGAGTTCAGGGACAGCAACAAGGATCGTTGCAGTATCTTGGGGCAAGCAGACGTAGAAGATGTCATCATCCCAGGCCTGAAGGAGAAAAAGGCAGTGGGGCCTTCCGGAAATTGTGGAGAGAGCTGTAAGGAGAAGTCTGCCGGAAAAGTGCTGGTGTTTGGAAGGGGTTGCAGCCACCCGCAGCAACCCAGAGCTGTGGTACCCAGGGGAATAAGCACCGAGATGTCACTCTTTTTCTACCATCATATTTCTCAGGTGTGACTAGCAGTCAGAAGACAAAGGAGTCACTGGGGACAGCTTACAAAAGTTACCTCCTGGACTAGAGGAGGGTAGAGAAGGGTGGAGAGAAGACGAGGAGACAACAAATCCGGGGGAGAGTCGGTGTTTGAGCTTGGGTAGCCCGACCTTGGAACCTGCACCTTTCACCCATCTACTGCGTCACCTCTCACCTTTAAGTCAAGTGACCACATGCAAATCAAATGGATTTCTTTAGCTCTCTGGTCTTTTGTAATATCAGCTCCTGGCTGCAGCAGCAAGAGCCCCAAACCCAGCCTCTTAAGAATGGTGCAGAAAAATTCAGACTCACTGCTCTTCCTCTAGGCCTCCCCTGGGATTCATAGAGCCGTGTGGTTTGGGACAGAGGCAGCCAAAGCAGAGCCCACGCTTCCAGCACCGTGCAGGCATCTCCATGCTCCAGTGAATAGGGATGTGACTGAGACTTTAATTGCACTTCCATTAAGCCTCTCTTCTCTCATTCCTCAGGGGAGCATTCTCCAGCCTCACCATACTCTTGCGAGAGCTTAGTACCATTATCAGTTGCCTGTGCATCTCATATAAATATACATTAGCACCTCATCTCTCTGGCCCTGTACTTTCTCACCACTGCTTGGAGCCAATCAATCAGTCATGCATAGGGAAGTATTATTAATAATGATACTATTTTGTGTGTGGGTTTATGTCCTTATGCATTGTTTTCCTTCTCCTTAGCTAATAATAAGCGATCTACACTGCTGCTGCTGTGTGCTAGATACTTCCCGGCTCATGTGGATGGTTATACTTCGTCTTGGTGGTAGATCAAGGAGGTAAGCAGTACTTACTCCTTACTTTGTGGAGGAAGAAACTAAAGCTCACACAGCTGCATCAAATGGCAACAAGAGTAAGAAATAAACCTGTGTTAAGTGAAACCACATAGATTCTTGGATTTACATGTTATCAGGATAGTTTAGCCTATTCTGAGTAATATAGATATTAGTATAAGAGAAAACGATGAGTATTTTTGTAATTGTAAAATAATTAAATAATCAAGAAGATATAAAAATTATAATCATATATGCATCCTAACACAGCCCCAAAAACACAT
This sequence comes from Ctenomys sociabilis, assembly GCA_004027165.1. NCBI lineage: Eukaryota > Metazoa > Chordata > Mammalia > Rodentia > Ctenomyidae > Ctenomys > Ctenomys sociabilis. The sequence continues at coordinate 44,959 of PVKA01016185.1, read as the reverse complement.
GAAGCAAATAGTGAAAAAAAATTGATTTTAGAATAAGAGTTGAAGATCTGGTAAAAGGCTCCTATGACAAACCCACAGCCGACATCACACTAAATGGTCAGAAACCGAAAGCTTTCTCTCTAAAGTCAGGAACAAGATAAGGAAGTCCACTGTCACTACTCATATTCAATATAGTTCTGGAAACATTAGCCTGAGTAACTAGATAAGAGAAAGAAATAAAAGGAATAAGGACAGGAAAGAAAGAAGTTAAAATTGTCATTATTTGCAAATGACTCAATACTCTGCACAGAAGATCCCAAAAACTCCATGAAAGATTTCTAGACTTACTAACCAAATTCAGTCACATAGCTGGATAAAAAGTCAATACTCACAAATCAATAGCATTCCTGTTAACAAACAACAAACTCACTGAGAAAGAAGTTAAGGAAACAACATTTTTCAAAATAGCATAAAAAACAAAATACTTAGGAGTCAATCTAACAAAGGAAATAAAACATCTCTGTACTGAAAACTATAATACTCTGACAAGGGAAATTGAAGAGGATGTCAGAAAATGGAAAGATGTCCCTTGCTTCTGGGTAGGAAGAACCAACACAGTGAAAATGGCCGTACTCCCAAATCTGCTGTATGGATTTTGTAATCCCAATCAAAATACCAATTACTTTCTAAAATTAAAAAAAAAATTCTGCATTTAGGACAAGGTCTACAGGGTGTACAGGGTCTCACTATGTAGATTGGACTTGTAGTGATTCTCCTGTTTTCAGCCTCCCAAGTGCCGGGATTACAAGCACACACCATCACGCCCAGTCTCAATCACTGTCTCAGTGCATCCTGCAGGCGGGGATGGCACAGCATGCTGGGGATTGAACCCCAACTGCTAATCTCTGCCTAAGCAGGCTCTTTAGTCCACTGAGCTATCTGGCCAGCTCCCAAAATACCAATTACATACCTCACAGAACTAGAGAAAACATTCCTAAAATTCACTTGGAACCTAGAGTAACAAAAACGACTTGGACAACAAAAACAAGACAGCGGGCATCACAGTCCCTCACTTGAAATTGTACAGCAGAGCTGGTGTGTTAAAAACAGCACGGTACAGGACATACTGATGTCCAGTAAAAGACCTGAAAATCAATGGAACAGATTAGAAGAGGCAAAGACAACTCGAACATGCTCAGCCATCTTCTCTTTGACAGAGGACCAAACACATTCACCGAAAGAAACAATAAAGAAAGCCTCTTTATCAGTGGTGCCGGAAATGAGGTTTTCCATGTGCCAAAAACTAACACTAGATCCACGTCTCTAACCATGTACCAAACTAAAATTGAAAAGGATTAAAGACTTAAATATTAAAACAGAAACACTATACCTGCTGGACAGTAGAATCGGTAGAACTCTTGAAGACATAGGTGTAGACAAGACTTTGTAAATAAAACCCTGTTTACATGGAAATACTATAAAGAGTCAACAACTGGGATCTTATTAAAAAGCTCTGGCACAGCAAAAGAAATCACTAACCAGCCGGGCGTGGTGGCGCAGGCCTGTAATCCCAGCACTCGGGAGGCTGAGACAGGAGGATTGTTGTGAGTTCGAGACCAGCCTGAGCTACAAAGTGAGCTCAAGGCCAGCCTGAACTGCACAGTGAGACCCTGTCTCAAAAAAGACAAAAAAAAAAAAAAAAAGAAATCACTAACCAAATGAAAAGACAACTCATATAGTGGGAAAAACTTTTAGTTAGTTGCTCCTCAGACAAAGAACTACAATTTGAAAAGTAAAAAAATGAAAAAAATCACACACACACACACACACATACACACACACACTTTACACTAGTGGTCCTATGTACCATTGCAGTTCTTTTATTTTTTTAGTTTTATTTTAAAGAAAAAGAAAACACGCACAAAATAACCCCCAAAACCCTACAAAATTCCAAAAGGATATGATGGGAGAGTAATAATGGCTAATACATTGCATATTGTTTTAAGTTTTTTAAAAAAGCAGAATAAAAAATAGTAAAAACAAATCCTCTCAAGGGCCAGGAACATAGCTCAGCAGAATAAGTACTTGCCTGGCAAGCACAAGGTCCTGAGCTCAATCCTTGGTACAAAAAAAACAAAACAAAACAACTCCTCAAATTTAAAAAAGTCAATCTAAAAATAGTCATCTGAGATGAATACACCCTTCTCAGATGGAGATGTATAAACCACAAATAAATATATGAGAAAATGTTCAATATCACTGATAATTTGAGGAATACAAATCAAAACAATGCTGAGAGTCACTCTCATTTCAGAAAGAATGGCTATTATCAAGAAATCAACCAATAACAAATGCTGGTGAGGCTGTGGGGCTTCTCCATTGTTGGCAGGAGTGTAGACTGGTGCAGCCACTGGGGAAAGCAGTGTGGAGATTACTCAAAAAACTAGATTGGAGGCTCCATTTAATCCCCTTCTTGGTATCTTGTGAAAGAATTAAAAGCATCAACCCCAGTGATATTTGTGTACCCATGTTTATAATAGCAGTTTGTAATAGATAAATCTTGAAAACAGCCCAAATGCCCATCAGCCAATGAATGAATAAAAAAGATATGTCTTTCTTAATATAATGGATTACTACTCAGCTATAAAGAAGCATAAACTTGAGTTTCAGGCAGATGGATGCACCTAGAGACTCTGCTCTTAAGTGAAATAAATAGGACACTCATGTGTAATATTGAATTGTCTCTCTAGTGTGAGAAACTGAAAGTGTAAACACCAAAATGTATAACAGATATTGTAAAATTGGAAGAAATTGTTCAGAAGGAAAGGGGAACTAAGGGGGGAGAGGAGGAGAAAGAAAGGAAAAGAAGAAATTAAAGAAGGATGAAATGGGAGCCAAGCTTTGTACAAAGGAGGGGAAGTGAATGGAGACAAAAGAGGGATCAAGATATATTAGGTACAGGTACAAATTCCCTGTGACACCTGTGGTCATCATATCTAAATTATACCAATAGGGGCTGGGGAGATAGCTAGGAGGCATAGCACCTATCTGGAAAGCACAAGGACCTGAGTAACATCCCCTGCACTGCCTGAAGGGTACTGGCCCTGGATCCCCCAGGGACCAGCCTGGGAGCTATAAAAATGAGCAGAAAGCCAGCCTGAACAGCATAATGAGACCCTATCTCAAATAAAAATAAATAAATAAACAGTACCAATAAGCTTAATAAAAATACTAGTTGAAGAAAATAATGTTTCACTTTCCATAATGAGAGAAAAAAGGAACTAGAGATTTGAATAAGGATATAAAGAAACTAGACATAGTAGCAATAGAACTCTCTACCCAATAACAGTGGAATAAAAATTGTTCTCAATCATATGCTAAGCCTTTAAGCAAGTCTCAATGAATTTACGAGTAACATCAAAAAAGGATAATAAATAGAAGGATCAATTTAGCATAGGAATTACAGCCTTTGTACTCTGGAAAATGATAAAATATTGTTGAAAGAAATTTAAAAAGACGTAAGTAAAGGAAAAGACATTTAGTAGTCATGGCTTTGAAGCTTAATATTAAGAGGAAAGCACTCCTAAAAGTGCTCCAGACAGTGGAATCTCTACAGAAATCTCAGCTGGATTTGTGCAGAAATTGAAAAGCTGACAGTAAACTTCACGTGGAAATGCAAGGGATTCAGACTATTGAAAGTAATCTTGAGAAATAAAAGCAAAATTGCTTGACTCACCCTTTCTGGTTTCAAAACTTATGAAGTTACAATAAAGCAAGAGTGTGGTACTGGCATGGGACAGATGAAGAAATTCATGAAACAGAAGTGAGAATCTGGAGAGAAATCCATATATTAATTATATTCAGCTGACATTTTTTAGGCAGTGCAGAGGATCGAGCCCAGGGCCTTGCGCAAGTGCTCCATTTCTTCATTTCACCCTGGCCCTCCCCACTTATGTTTTTTTTTTTTTTTTTTTTTTGAGACAGATAATCTTGCTAAATTGCCCAAGCTAGCCTGTAACTCTCAGCTCCTCTACCTTATTCTCCTGAGTAGCTGAGATCAGAAGGCATGTGCCCTGGCGCCTTGTGTTGGTTGCTGTTAACAAGGGAGCCAGGGCCATTCACCAGGACAGGACCACAAAAATGGGGTATCTGCACCAAAGAACGGAGTCTGATTACCGTGTCACCCAACATGCAAATATAAATTCAAAATTTACCAAAGATCAAAATTTGAGAGCTAAACCTATAGTGCTCTTTGAAGAAAACATGAATGTATGTTTTCATGGCATTGAAATTAGGCAATGGTTTCTTACATATGATACCACACTTTAGTGTTCTTTAATTGTGATAATAGGTGTCATTGTGAAAAAATAACTCCTAGGGTAGAAGAAAGTATTTGCAAGTCTATTATGTATATATTAGATAAAGGCCAAGTGTATAAAGAACTATTCAACAATAAAAGAGAAGGAACATAATTTTTAAAGATAGGCAGTTTCTTTCTTTCTTTCTTTCTTTCTTTCTTTCTTTCTTTCTTTCTTTCTTTCTTTCTTTCTTTCTTTCTTTCTTTCTTTTTCTTTCTTGAACTGGGGATTGAACTCAGACCCTTGTGCTTACCAGGGAAGCACTTATTCTACTGAGCCATCTCCCTGGCTCCAATTTTTTTTTTAAAACATAAGGTTTATACCTCATAAGATATACAAAGGGTGATAAAATGATGGATGTTTAAATTTTTAAAAATACTATAGTAAAAGACACATTGCTGTTAACCCCCCTCAAAGTAATCCTCACTTTGAACACACTTAACAGATCATTTTTTTCCCATTTTCTTAAGTAGTTCTGAAAGTCCTCTTTTGTGAGTGTCTTGGGTACAAGAGCCAAGATACAGAATCAATCATTCATTAAAGAATGACTCTCTTTGTCTTCTATCATCTATTGGCTGATCAATCACCTATTTGTCTGTCTGTCTGTCTGTCTGTCCACCTGCCTACTTGCCTGCCTGCCTGCCTGCCGGTCTGTCTGTCTGTCTGTCTGTCTGTCTGTCTGTCTGTCTGTCCGTCCATCCATCCATCCATCCATCCATCTTTTTTTAAATTTATTTATTTATTTATTTATTTTTTGTGTGGAACTGGGGATTGAACTCAAACCCTTGTGCTTGCCAGGCAAGAGCTTCTTCTACTGAGCCATGTCCCTGGCCCTATCTATCTGTCTATCTGTCTATCTATATCTATCTATCTATCTATCTATCTATCTATCTATCTATCTATCTATCTCAGTTATTCTTCTCTTGTCGCTGGGACAAATACCCGACACTCAAAATTAGGGAAGGAAAATTTTATTTAGCTTACAGTTACTGGAGGTTTCAGTCCATACTCGGCTGGTTCAAAGCAGAGTGGCACAAGGCAGAGAGCAACCTTTCATGGCGGGAGTGGCAAGGAGCAGGGGAGGGAGCGGCAGCAGCTCAGGCAGCTGGCTAGCCTGTGTCCCTTCCTCACATGTGTAAGTGAGACCCTGTAGATCCTGCACTAAACTGTAATGCATTGCCTGCCGCAGGGCCGGTGCAGCATGCACACCCACGTAATCAGTCACAAACTCCAGAAGCCACCCTGGGACTGCAGGAGGCCTTGGGGGGCCACCTAGACACAAACCATAACATTATGTAATGTGACTATTCAACCCTGCAGGAGAAGAAAATCCTGTCGCTTGTGACAATATGAATGAATGGATGAACACAGAGTACATCATGTTAAGTGAAAAAAGTTGGGCACAGAAGATAAATGATCTTGTGGGTAGAATGTAAAAAAGCTGAACTCAGGGTTAGAGAGTAGCACAGTGGTTCCCAGAGGTTGGGGAGGTGGGGAGTAGGGAGAGTGCAAAATCTTAGACAAGAGGATTAAGTTCAAGAGACCAATTATACTATTGGGGACTGTAGTGAATTATTATTTTTTTAAACATTGCTAAGTTTTGGGTTTTTTTTTTTTTTTCAGAACTGGGGATTGAACTTAGGCCCTTGCACCTGCCAGGGAAGTACTTGTTCTACTGAGCCATCTCCCTAGCTTCAAGAGAGTAGATTTTAAAGTACAGCTAGATAGCTCTGCAGACCAAAGTACCTGCTTAAGCAGGCGCGGCAACCAGGGCTGTGATCTCTGGCATGCTGTGCTGGACCCACCCCTGGGGCACACTGAGACAGTGACTGAGCCTAGGCGTGGTGGTGCACCGCTGTAAAGCCAGCGCTTGGGAAGCTGAAAACAGGAGGGTCACTAGGAGTTCAATCAGTATGGTGAGACCCTGTAGACCCTGTACTAAAACTATTTTTAAAAAAGTAGAAAAAATATGAGAGGTAATAATATGTATGTTATTGAGCCTGATTTAGCCATTCCACAAACTGTACATAATTTTTTTTATTTACCTTTTTTTTCAGTATTTTAGGTAAGGGCCTACAGGATGCTCAGAGTCTCACTATAGTGATCTGCCTGTTTATAGCCTCCCAAGAGCTGGGATTACAGGCACGCGCCACCATGCCCAGTCTCAGTCTGGTAGTGGTTGCAAAGAGCAGGAGCAGAGGGAGTGGTAGCAGGTCATCGTGCCCCCTTGGCTGGGGGCAAGGCCAGCACAGCAGGCCCGGGGCTCGAATCCCCAGCCTCTGTGCCTGCTTGCAGGTGCTTCAATCCACTGAGCTATTTGGTCAGCCCATAAATTGTACATAAGTTAAAACACCATGCTGTACACCATAAATACATATCAGTTATACTTGTCAATTAAAAAATAAGCAAAAATGCAGCCATTTCACAAAAGCAAATTGAAATCCAATGTATTTGAATATAATCGTTTTATAGTGTGTGGCTTAGTTGGGTATTGTCTAAGTGCATGATATATATGTTTCGTGTTTTTATTTCCTCTGAAGATAAAATATTTTAATCTATGTCTTTCTGATAAAAAAATCTATCAAAAATAACAGTAAGTTAGGACATGTCAGACAATCTTTGTAGGTACTGTTAAAGAAAAAAGAAATTAAATGGAATATAGAAAATCAGAAGGTTGACGAAATCGGGTACATTCAGGATGGTATGGCCGTAGACAGAAAATCAGAAGGTTGAGACAGAAGAGCTGGAAAAGCTGAATTCTAGTTCCTAAGTAATAAGCAATGAGACTTGTGACAAAGGCCTGGGACAATGTCTCAGGTGATTGAAATGAATCATGAAAACACTTGCTCAAATATATGCTCCAGCTGGCTTCCCTGACACTTTGGAAGAGAGAGCTCTGGGGTCTCGGAAGCAAAAGACTAAGCTCCTCTGAAAACTGTGTCTCCCAAAGGGAATGTTGAACATGATGTCAGTCAATGGAACTGACTGGACACAAACAGGTCAAAAACTTCCCGATATGCTGAGGAAACGGGTTGTCAAAGAGACCATCTGCTATAGAACAAGCCCTTGCAGGAAGTGGCACACATCTCCAATAAGAGAGTATTTTCTGGTTCCTTTTTCTAAGTGGCCAAGGAGAATAATAGTCCACGCGGAAGCTGCTCAGAGTGGGAGAAGTGCCAAGGATCCGTGGTCAGCACAAGAGGGTGTTTCTGCTAGGCAGAAACTTTATGTCAGACATTGGGACTTCAGCCTTGTGGCAGACCAATGACACCAGTGGGTGCCTCAGCCTTCTTTTCCTTTCTATTTTTTATTCTTATGATTCTGGGGATTGAACCTAGAGACTCTGCACTCAGATATACCCCCAGTCTTTGTTAAATGTTTTAAATTTCAAGACAGGGTCTTGCTGGGTTTGCCCAGGCTGGGTTTACAGTTGAGATACTCTGGCCTCAGCCTTCTAGAGTGCTGGGATTGCTGGCACACACCACCAGGCTGGTGCCTTTTCTTTCTTGACGGGAGTGTTAGTATCCTAGTTCTGTTTCATCCTGGCACGCTTGTGTGTTAGCTTGCTCTTTCTGTTCACAGCTCTTCAGTCTAAAGGAAGTTGTGTCTCTGCGTGATTGGCTATGAAATGCAGTAGCAGACTGGATTTTTGGATCAAGTCAATGACCAGAAGTTGGCACTGTCATGCGAAGAAGACAATGAAGAGATATTAGTGATCTGAAGGGTGCACTGTGTTGGAGGGGCCTACTGGCCACCTAGAAGCTTCATTGCATGCTTCTTAAGCCTCCCAACCTTCTTGTAATATCTTTCTGAGCTTGTCCTATCAGATTTTGGAAGCCTTACTATAAAATAAATTTGGATTTTCCCCTTCTTTCTCTATGTCCTGGATGTATTTGTTTAGGTTATTATTTCTTCTTCCTTAGGCCCAGATGGCCTATGGTTTTCTTTGTGCAAAGCATTTTAATTACCTTTACATGACTTCCTTGAATGGGTATAGGACTATTGATATTTTTTGTTTCTTTATGGGGAAATATTGGTAGATTGTATTTTGAACAACTTGTGTATTTTAAATGACAATTTACTGGCATAAATATTGAACAAAGCATGCCAATTTATTGACATAAGCTTGTTTATGGCAGCTTCTCATTATCTTATAAATATCTGCACCCAGATTCCCTTTTTTAAACCCAGCTTTGGTATTTGTTTCTTCTTTCTCTGTGTGTCTCTCTCTCCTTCATGTGTCTTGCTGGAGATTATTAACCTTATCAGGTTATTCAAAGAACATACTTTTGACTGTGTATGTATGTATGTATGTGTTGTGTGTGTTTTCTGTTTCATCCATTTCTTGGCTTTATTCCTCCTCTCTCCTTTTTTGAGATTTGATTTGCTGTTCTTTCTTAGCTTTCTGAGTTGGATATTTAAGTCATTGTTTTAATGCTGTTTATCATGTTTTAATATATAGATGTGGACATAAAGGCCTCAGTTTCTTTCCAGACATTGCTGTAGTGGTGTTATCAGACACATCACCTCACTTCTCTCTCTGGCGTAGTAGAGAAAGACTCCTTGCTGACAGAAATGTGGGCTGGGACCTGCAGGGCTGCCTGAGTCACTGGGAGAGAGCCCTGGAGGGGAGTTCCTGACCTGCCTTGGCTTGTGACATGAGCAAAGAAATGTAACTTTGGTATATTGAATCACTGAGGATTTTTTTTTCTTAAAAAGGCTCTGACATGTGTGGTGGCACATGCCTATAATTCCAGCATTTGAGAGGCTGAGGTGGGAGAATCCCTGTGAGTTTAATGACAGCCTGGGCTACTCTGCTTCTTGTGAGTGACTACAGGAGACAGCAAGGAGTAGTAGGAGGGATCTTTCCATCTCACAGTGGAAAACAGAGTGGCTCTTGGCACCTGAGTCATGAGCTGGGCCGAAGTACACTGTCCTGGAGGAGGCCCAGAAGACCTGTGACCTCAGGCTCTGCAACCCCACATCTGGTTCCTGCAGAACTGGCCGGGACAGCAATGCTCAGCCCATCTGAACCCTAGTCACCAGATGCAGAAAGGCAGGGTGGGGCGCCACAGGGCAAAGGTGATGATGACCCTACTTAGCACTGTTCTTCCACTGAGGAGCAGAGGGAAGCCAGAGGGACAGGTGGCCTCAGCCAGGTGCCTGCTGCCACAAGGTACACAGGAAAGAGGCCAGTGAGGCTGGAGAGTAACTAGAGAGTTGCTTTAGCCCTGTAGAAGACAGGTAGGATGACTTGGAGGCCGGTGGTGGTGGAAGCCTGTGGCACGGTGGGTGTGGGGGCTCTTCCACTGCACCTGGCAGGTCCAGAGGGCTGAGAGCCCTGAGAGTAGGAGCCTTCCAGTGTTGCACAAAACCTCCTGGCTCCCCCGCACTTACCCCACACCTGTGTAAACAGAGCTGCATCTAATTATCTATTCAATCAATTATCCCCATTTGTCCTTCTATTAAATTGTTTATTAGAAGTGATGTTTCCCTATTAATCCTGCCATTAAATTATGTAATAAATCCTAGATATGAATGTTTCATCTGGTTGCTGCTGGGATCCTATTGATACAAAGTCCATTCTGTTGATGGCTTTTGGAGGAGCACTGGAAATCTGACTGTCAGCAACTATCTCTGGTGGTGGAGGATGGGGACAGGGGCTTAAAACTGATGTCTTTTATGACACCCAAGGCAAGGACATAGACAATGACTTCACTGCCATACTTCAGAGGTTTCTGGTAAGGATACGATTAACCATTTATACCCAAGTTATCAGGATGGGAAGTGATTAGATGAGATAGGTCTGATGCTGGCTGAGAATTGGGTGGTGGTATTAGGATGAAGTCTATTAATAAAAGTTCATAGTCAGGGCCACTAGTGTCAGCCACATCCCTTCCGTTTGCTCTCTGGAGAAGGTCTGGACAGCTACATCTGGGAACAAAGGCTAAAGTTGGGGCCTAGTGAGGGGGTGGGATATGTGTACCCGGCTTCCACTGAGACCCTAGCCTGAGGGGACTCCTATAAATATGATGGGGAATGGAAGGCGCTTACAAAACAGCTGCAGGGAAGGACCGTCTTCCCTGAACTGACTTGTAGGATGTGGTCATCTGGAAGGAATGCATCGGAGAGACCGCACCAGAGGCGTTCAGAAAACAGAAGGGGCTGGGGGAGGGTGGGCACAAGGAACTTCAAAACAGGTTTGTTATGAGTTTAGTACATGCTGGACAAGTGACAGGATTTGGAAAAGTTAATTTAAAAACAGCACTACCCCAGAGCACTAAACCTGGTTTTATTTACCCAGGCCATGTGGTATTTTTCTTAGTGAAGGAAGGAATTTATACACAAAGAACCAATGAACTTTTATTGGGCAAACTTAACAGAATATCCAATGATAAATATGTGAGAGGGGAAAAAGTTAGGGCAAATGACTCAGCTAAATTATCCCAGGGCCTTTGCACAGGCCACTCATAACATCACAATATCTAGAAGCTTCCTCACCATGCCTTGTAGGAGGTCAGGTTTTCCTGTTATCTCCTGATGTGACCTTTCATGGCTCTCACAGTTTGAAGTCACATGTTTGTGTGGTGCAGATTCAATTCATGTCCTAGAGCTGAGCATGGAGGTACATGCCTGTAATCCCAGCACTGGAAGGCTAAGGCAAGAGGATTGCTGCAAATTCAAGGTCAGACTGGGCTTCAAAGTGAGCTCAAGGCCAGTTTGAACTGCGTAGTGAAACCCTATCTCAAAAGACCAAAAAGAAAAAAGAAAAAAAAAATTCTTTTCCTGTTTCACTCACTGGCTGACAGCCATCATGAAGACAGGAACTGTGCTCTGTCTTCCATTGATACTCTAGAACCCAGCGTCTGAAATCTGCTGGATGTTCAACAGGTATTTCATGGACAACTGCCCGAGGGAGTTTTAAAGCCTGTCAAGTTGAGACAGTTCCCCAAGAAAGAGAAAGCCTCACACTATGAAATCTGGGTAGCCTGGGAGCTCACGTGGCCTGCATTTGTCTGTATAAAGACTTTTTTTCTAACACCTCCCTAACACGGGAGAGTACGTGATGGTAATTCTGTATCTGGAGACATCAGGACTTTGTGAGGCAGGTTAATAAAGCCTTGGGTCTGATCAAATATTGTCCTCACAGCAGGAGAGACCCCCAGCTCTTCTGATCTCCCTGAAACTTTCAGAGGTTGTTACTAAACTGAGACATCTTCAGACATTGCATTTGGTGCTACAAATGTGCCCCAAGGCCAGCTTGGGGAAGTTTGGAGTGGTGAGGGCATTTTAACTGCTCTTTGTTGATATTTTTCTCTGTTTTCTTAGATGTGAGATTCCACACCTAGTATAAGCAAGTTAACCACAGATGCCAGCTATGGTTATATTTGGAAAGGAAGACTGTGCCTTGGGGGAGTTGCATGTGAGTAAGGAAAGGGAACCCCAGTGTCACTGCAGAGCAGCCTGGTGTGCTCAGTGAAAAGGGTGATGGTCCAATGATGGCTTTATCAAGAGACACTTGGCCTGTGCCCTCTGCCTCTGATTCTCATTCCTCCCTGCTTCTGGCCCCAGGGATGTGACTGCAGCTTTGGCTGTTGGGTTCTTCTCAGCATAAGAAGAAAGACTTCGAACCCTCACAAAGATGAGGATCACCCTTAAGCATGGCAGAGGAGCACCTGGAAGGAGTCTGGGGTTTTGTGGAGCAATTCTTAGCTTCCAGCTCCTATTTAGTTAAAAGAAATTTTGTACTTCTTATTTAGACCATTATTATGTTTGGTCTCTATTATTGTACCTAATTCCAACAAACCCATTTGGGAATACTAAATTATAGATCTACAACAAGCCATGCTCTGTTTATTTAGATAGGATCTGTACTTTTCCATAGGTGACTAGGCACTGACCTGGTTTAAGTGGGAATTGTCTGGCATGTGAGGTAGACATGAAAATATGCACACAGGCCAAAGATTGGGGCACATCTTCTGGGAGCAGCTGACAGATGATAGATGCCAGTGACATCTAACTGATTTATTTCTCTTCCCTGAAGACTCATCCTTTAGATAAATTGTGGGCTGTGGAAGCTGCTGCCCATTCTGAGCTAGCTGGACCTTGTCCCACATTCATCTCAGTTTCTGAGGGCCTATATGGAGCTGTGTCACGGTGACCTTGGGTCCTCTTTGCTCATTATGTGCTCCTGCTCTTTCCTTGGCTACTCTCCCCTGTCCCCTGGGATAGTCATGGCCAGCACAGAACAGACTCGTCTGCTCTGGATGGCTGATAAACAGCCATCAGCCTGCCCTGCTCACACTTGATGCAGAGCAGCAGCAGGGGACCGAAACAATATTTACAAACGATTCACTTTTATTTTGTCTGTGCTGGAGACCAAACCTAGGGCCTGGCATATGCTAGGCACGTGCTTAACCACTGAGCCACTTCACCTTGCCACCAGAAATTGATGTTAAACTTTTAGATCTGTTTTTTTGGTAACTCTTTGTAGAAAAACATATGTAAAGTTTGCCACTTAGCCATTGTAGATATATAATTTGGTGGCATTAGCTGCATTCCCAATGTTATAAATCATCATTTTAAAGTTTTCCATGTCAAATTCTTAAACAGATTCCTCTTCTCTAATTCAGAGATGCTCTACATCAGGGAGCCTATGGGCTCATTTTTAAAGGACAGGAACTTAGGAACTTGAAAAGTCCCTGTGCTTCTCTCAGCTATAATTTAAGCTGGTCCCTACTTCAGATGTCCCTAGTAGGTGCTGCTGCACTGTGAAGGACCGATGGTGGCCAGCCTTTTAGAGCTTGACACTCAGCTGGGGTGGAAATACAGAGAGGGACAGGGAGCTACACACCCTTACTTCTGGTTTAGCCTTTGACTATATTGTTCATTGAACAGCTGGGTGTTCTGAGCCACACATAAAGAAGAAAACAGCCTAAGAGCATGGATTTTAGAAGCTATAGCCAAGGAAGAATCTTGGGAATGAGAATGGCCAATGGTGAATACGCATTTGTGCAGGGGTGTGTGTGTCCCCATATGTATAGTTGTGGTGGAATAGTGCGGTGAGCACATCTCTAGGGGACAGAGACAAGAGCCTTGTTTGAGCTCTACTCTGTCCACCTCCCTCTCCTTTCTTTAAAAATACTAGAGGGTCCTGGTCCCGCATGCCACGCCGGCCTCGTCCCTGGGACTTTCTGACCGGCCGTGGTGGTGCATGCCTGTAATCCAGCACCAGGGAGGCTGAAAATCAGGAGGATCACTATGGGTCTGAGCTGCATGGTGAGATCTGACAAATACATAAATGGAAAAAAAAAACAAAAAAAAAAAACACTAGAGGGATACTTTATTTTTTTTTTTAATTTTTTTATTTTTGGCAGAACCGGGGATTGAACTCAGGCCCTTGCACTTGCCAGGGAAGTGTTTATTCCACTGAGCCATCTCCCTGGCCCCTGGAGGGGTACTTTAAAATAACAAACCAGAATTTAAAATTATAAGGCAAGAGATAAAGGGGACTGAAGGCAGATGATTTAGTGAGTTCTGACAATGGCTAAACATACAAGGATGTGTGAGGCTGTGGTTCCCAGCTATGAATTCTCATCAGAATGGAGTGTAGTCCTCGTGTGTGGGAAACCAGATACGGATAACTGGGCAGCATTGGCCTCCTCTGTGAGCACCCTGGAGGAAGGTGGCATGCAGGCATGACGGCACATCGCTGCTTCTAGGGAAGAGTCAACACAGCAGAGAGTCAGTTGCTGACGTGAGCATGTACTTTAGATAACTGGAGGCGGATGAATTTTGTCTTAATCTAATTGCCTGTGCCCATGTCGAAGTGAATACAAGCAAGGTGAGCCAGAGGCTCAGGGCTCTCTTCCATTAGAGGCAAAACCCTTTTGGCTCCCAAATTCTAAACTAACTCTATATCTTTCTTTTCCTCATTCACCCCCGATCAGTAGATAAGCTCATAGGTTGCTGCCCTACAAGAGATGCCCGAACGGGAACCCAAACGGGGACTTAGCTGGGGAAGTCTAGGTTCCTCCAAGTGGTCCACGGTCAGGGACAAAACATGCAGGACTGGTTCCCTACACTATGCCCCTCGGGTGGTCTTGTACAGAGTGCTGGAGGGGAGGTGGAAATACAGGCCGTGCTTGGATGAGGAAGTGGACTGTCCATTCCCAGGGGTCAGTTTTAATTATGGAAACCATGTGCCTATCAGCATACAGGCACGGCCTGAGGGGCGTCAGCCCTCACTGTATTCTTGGGCTAAGGAGAAGAAAACATTTTGGGGTTGTATACTGTGGCTCCAAGCCTCAAATTCCCACTCTGTGATCCCACTTCAGACAGGAGGGGCGTTAGCCTAGGAACCTCTGCTGCCCCAAGGAAGACTCAACCTGTTCTACTCCTGAACTTTCGGTTCCCTGTCCCTGTTGTCTTGAGATGCCCGGAAATGACCCCCTTCTGATCTCAGTCCTTAGAAGATGTTCTTTGTCCATGCCCCAGTTGTCTCCTATGCTAGAGGGGAGAGATATTTTAATCCCAGAAACAGGAACCAGTAACAGTGGAGGGATCATCACGCCAAATGTCAATCGGATGCCAGCTTGCTCGGGTCTAAGATAAACCCCGGAGTGTGTGGAGAAGACTTATCCTCCCCTTTCGCTGTTGCACCTGGATGGTTGTGATGTCTTTTCATGCAGGGAGCCAGGATGATAGTCCAGGGCACCCTTCTTTCAGCTACCACGTACTTTTTTTTTGGTCTTCAATATTTGAGATTTTTAATGGTAGTGTTGAGGATCAGTATGTGTGACTCACTTTGTACACAATTCTTAACACACATAACAAAAAAAGGCCATGTATTATTTTTCAGTTGTTTCAGTGGCTTTCTAGCTTCAAATTTGGAGACAAATTTTCTATAAGTGGATTAAATACCAGTGTCTTTAAATGCTGATAGTTACTTAAGTCCCACCAATTCACAATTTTGTATCATGTGCACTACATATTCAAAATGGTTTTTTTTTTTTTTTGCTTTTTGAGACAGGGTCTCACTATGCAGTTCAGGCTGGCCTTAAGCTCACTTTGTAGCTCAGGCTGGTCTCAAACTCACAACAATCCTCCTGCCTCAGCCTCCTGAGTGCTGGATCTTTCATAGCACATTAACAAAACGAGGCAAGCTGGACTACCACTATCAAAGATGCTACAGAGTGCACAGGATTCTGACTGGGCAACAGTTAGGAAGTAATTTTCTTTAGGAAACAATTCTACTAAAAACATAGGAATAGAAGTTACTTAAAATGTCCAAGACATTAAATGTGTGACTGTGATTCCGAATTGCCAGTTAGTTGCTTTGTATTGCAGGATATAAAACTAGCCCTCACCTACTGACTAGTAAGATGACAACCAAGACAGTTGAAGCCTGCCATAATTCAATATCCCACTAGTTCTGGTTGTACCAAAAAATAAACAACCAGAGAATGATTTCACCCCTAAAAAAATTATTTATACTTAAAAAAATATAACAAGGTGAATTCCCTTCTTTTAAAATATGTTTCTAGAGCTACTAAAAAACTTGCTTTTACCAAATAATTGATAAAAAATATTCCTCTGGACTGTACAAGAAGGGAGATGGAGCACTAAGAGACGGTGTGTGATTAATCGCCTCGGCTTCTTTCTCTTCTGCTTCACCGGAGTGTGTGCTCTTCTCATTTTTAGTTTCTCCATTTTCCACAGACAAATCTTCCTTGGTTTCTTGATTAGCCACTTCAGCCTGTTTTCTTTTGGCTCCTCTTTTCTCTTTTGCTTGCACTTTTTTGTCCCAAGATTTATCCTTTCGCTGCTTTTTTTTTTTGGCTTTGTTTCCACTTTAGCAGGAACAGGTTTAGCCCACAACCTCCCCATCTTCCTCTTGGGCATCTTGGCTGCCCAAGGTGGAAGTGTGTGAGGAAGCTGGGAGCCCAGGCTCAGGGAAGCCTTGTGGAGCTACGCAGCTTGACCACCGCCGTTCCTCCTGCCGCCGGGGCTGCTTACCATGTACTTCTGATGTCTTACTTCTGTCCTGCTGTCAGACCATCTGCCACAATTTCAGTCAGGTCACAGCAGTGCCCAGAGCACTGTAGGTTGGAAATTAGCTGAAGAGATGTTGGCCAAGCTCTCTTGAAGGCAGAGCCCAACCTGGGTATGATAGCTCACGCCTGTACACCCAGCGTTCTGGTTGTTTGAGACAGGAGGATTGCAAGCTCAAGCTCAGCTTAGGCAGCTTCGCAACTTAGAGAGACTCTGCTTCAAAATAAGAAAATGAGAAGGCTGGAGAGGTTGCTCTGTGTAAAGGCCTTGAGATCATTCCCTAGTATCCTCTCGTATACACACACACACACACACACACACACACACACACACACACACACAGAAAGAGAACAAAGCCCTCTTCTTGTTGCCCCTTGGCAGGACTTCGGTCTGTGTAGCACAGGTGACTATAACAAGAGCCAGAGAAATGAGTGTTGGGAGAGGCCATGCTCATGTGTGTGCATTGTGGAGCAATCATCAGAAGACAGCATTAGAGGGTGGGGGATCAAACAGCTATTAGCGTCCAAATATCCTCAAGTAGGGGCTGGGAGATGGCTCAGTAGAGTAAGTGCCTGAGTTCAATCCTTAATTCTGGCAAAAACAAAACAAAACAAATATCCTCAATAAACCCTGTCCTATAGCTCTGGCCCGGGTATGCACCAAGGATTTCAAAGTTCTTAAAGAATGAACTTCAGCCAGACTAGAGACGAATCCTTGACCAGGAGGATTCCTGACCAGGGTGTCTGCTTCCCTGCTGGAAGCATTCAAGAGAGGCTGGTGGCCACGCTGCTGCTGAGGCAGGCTGGAAGGGAGGCGTGTAGGCAGAGTCTTGCCGGCCTGTGTTCATGTTAACCTGAGGCTGTGCAAGGCTTGGATTCAGTCTTCAAAGAGGGGGTAGAGAATGGCCATTATAAAAGAAAAATGAAAACTTTATTTCTATTGCATTGTCTAAAAGTCTCCTTAAGTCACTGTTTACCGCATGAATCCGTGTAGGCAGCTTAGGCCTTGCATCAGGAGTCTAGGCACTGGCAGGAAGCAGGAGCTCCGCATGGAGTGGGGGGGGGCCCGTGCACCCTGCTGGTCGAGTTGCTTTCATGTGCAGTAGGCCTTATGAATTACTTGTATCCCAGGCAATGGACAGACAGATTACATTTCCTGATTCTGTCCATACTGTTCTCATAAAAAGTGAGTTTTCTTGTCAAAACTCTCCACAGATTGAAAATAATAGCAAATGCAAATAAAAACAGAAGAATGAAAGAGTTAACATATTCCTAACACCTAAAGTGAAATTTGCTATGATGATGTGGTTGAATCTAGCAATTGGTCAAGTAAGACATTTAATTTAGGTCTAAGCACCTGCCTGGCAAGTGCAAGGACCTGGGTTCAATCCCCGGTACCAGACACCACGCTGGCATGGTGGCACACGTCTGTAATTCAGTGCTGGAGAGGCTGAGACAAGAGGATCACCACAAGTCTGAGCTACATGGTGAGACCCTATACCAAATAAATAAAAGATTAAAAAAATTAATTAAATAAAAACAAATTCGAATTTATGAAAAAAGACTACTTGAAGTATGAACTTACATGACTGTATTTTGGCCCTTGAAATATTAGCTAATAGCAATATAAATATATTATTGTAATAATTAAGACATATAAGTGCAATAAAGTTGTATAAAATGACATCTATAATTTTTCAGGGATATTCCAAACTATCCCTGAAATATTTAGTTGTGCATCTTCTTTTTTTTTTTTTTCTTTTCTTTTGTGGTACTGGAGATTGAACTCAGGACCTTGTGCTTGCCAGGCAAGTGTTTATTCTACCGAGCTATCTCCCTGGCCTCAACATTGGAGAAGGATTTTTTTTTGGTTAGCTCAGGCTGCCTTAAGGGCAGGTCTGGTGGGGCTTGTGGAGCTGGGGATCGAACAGTGGTCCCCTGCACCTGACTGAGTTTGCCCAAGCAGATAGTTGTGCATTTTTATAAAATATTACTACATGGAAAAGTAGTAAAAGAAATCGCTTTTGAGGCTTTGTAATAGAAGACGCAAAATATCAGTTAAAATCACTTGGAAAACAGCTCTTGTACCTGACATGGTTAAAGTGCTTGAATCAGCACAGAGAAAGCTGCAACCCGTACAGATACATCCTGTTGAAAGACACACAGGAAACACTGCTGAAGTTTCCAAGAAAAGGATTCAGAAGGTAGGGGCTGCTGCAGAGATTGGGTACAGTTACTAACATATTTCACTCTATCTTTGCTGTGTTTTTGATGATAACACTCATGAAGAAATACTTCAGACTTTCTGTGATCTACTAAAAAGGGTATGTTCGGAACCATCGCTGACCCCTGTACAGCGCTCGTGCACGCGAGCAGTGCCCGGTGGGCTGGCTCTCTCACCTAGAATATAAAGACTCAGGGCTGACGCGCAAAACCCAGCCATCCAATCATCCGTGTACACGCTACGCCAACAAAGTTGAAGCTAGGAGAGCACAGACCACCATAGATCTCAGTAACATGGCTTACCTTTTGAAAAAGAAGGACTTAAAAATACAAAAAGGGGAAGGGGGCAAATAGCTCAGCAGATTATAGCGCCTGCAAGCAGGTTCAGGGGCCAGTGTCTGGTCCCCAGGCCTGCCGCGCCAGCCCGCCCCTGGGGCCTACTGAGATGGCACTCGAGACTGGGCGTGGTGGCTCACGCCTGTAATTCCAGCTCTTGGGAGGCTGTAAATAGGTGGACCACTACGAGTCTGATCTAGTAGTGAGACCCTGAACACCCTGTAGACCCTTCCTATAATACAAAAATAAATAAATAATACAATGGATCCTCTCCTCCCTGAGACCTAAAACTGGACTCCTGCAGTTTAGGGGAGGAGGGTCATTTCAGTTCACAGTTGCAGAAGGCTCAAAGGCATGGTGGAAGGGCCTGCCTCCAAAGGAAGCTGCTCCCTCCAAAGGGAGGGCCAGAACCTGAGAGAGAAGGGAGGACTCGCACAGCCAGAAAGATTTACCCTTCCAGGTCAGTGACCTGATCTCAACCAGGCCCCACCTCTAAAGTTAGGTTGGCAGCCCCTTGATCCAGGTGCCTTGCACACATACAGGACTTTCGGGGGAACATTTTTAGTTCTAAACCCTAACAGATTGTTGTAACACAGTATTTTGCCATGAAACATAGAATGAGATAGAAAACTTTTTCTATACCTCAAAGGTTTACTGATTATCAAGGACAAAGATCTTGACAGTTGTGGAATTTAAAGATGGCATTCTTTAATAAAAAGACCAGGATTCCAAACCAGCTGCTCTGCTGGCTGTGACCAGTCCGAGTGCTGCCTAGCGTGTGCTCCATGTTCTTTCAGGTAAAGGTGATATTTTAATACTGAATTGAGAAAATTGTCATGCTTTAAAGGACCAGTGTGCTAGGGAAAACACTTTGAAAGGTGCCATTTGGACTGTCTCTGTCCATGTGATTTTATTTACTTATTCATTTATTTATTTGTATTTTAGGGAAGGGTCTACAGGGTGTTCAGGGTCTCACTACTAGATCAAACTCGGACTCATAGTGATCCACCTGTTTACAGCCTCCTAAGAGCTGGGACTACAGGCGCTTACCACCACACCCAATCTCAATCACCATCTCAGTGCGCCTGGGGGCAGGGCCAGGGGATTGAACATTATTTCATTTTTTAAAAAAGATTTATTTATTTATTTATTTGGTGCAGGGTCTCCCTATGCAGCTGGGAGTCATAGTGATCCTTCTGTTTCTGCCTCCCCAGCGCGGTATTACAGGGGTGTGTCACCACACCCAGCTTCAGGGGCTGAGAAGGTGCAGGGCCAGCATGGAATGTTGCATTAGGGGCAAACCCAGGTCTTTGTGCTTGCCAGTCAGGTACTTAGATTGCTGGGATATCTCTCTGGCCTCGTACATGTGATTTTAACGCTCAAATAAAATGTGTCAGTGTTACCTACATTGTCATTGTCACAATCTGTGAAGTTTAGAAACATACTTTTAAACCCCTTTTACACTCTTCCAAATGCACAACCTCAAGCTTTTATTTTATTTATTTTTGTCAGAACCAGGAAATGAAATTCAGGCCCTTGTGCTTACCAGGCAACTCTTATTCTACTGAGCCATCTCCCTGGCCCCTCAAGGTTTTAAAATATTCCTTTGTTTAGAATGTTTGTAAGGACAATTGATCAAAATTTCATTGAAAATGTTGGCCTCATAGACAAAGAAGAGTTTTCCTGCAGAATTTCATATTTGCAAAATTGGTAGCTGGGACTTAAGCAGTCAGAACTGTGGTTAAGTAAGTGCAGAGTTTTTCTGCTTGTGCTTTTTTTTTTTTGTGGGGTATCATTTTATAAGTAAAAACAATCATTACAACCAAGCATTGACATTAATGAAATTTAGAAACATAGTTCCCAGTGACATAAAAGATTAATGGATTAAAGCACCTGAAAGCAAGTGCTGGGGCCAGGGGTTCGATCCCCAGGCCTGCAGAGCAAGCCCCACCCCTGGGGTGCGCTGAGATGGCAGTTGAGACTGGGTGTGGTGGCAGGCGCCTGTAATGCCAGCTCTTGGGAGGCTCGAAACAGACGGATCACTACAAGTGCGATCTAGTAGCGAGACCCTGAACACCCTGTGTGTGTTCCCTAAAAATACAAAACAAGATTAAACTAAGATTTATTAAAATTGTATTTGCACTGACTCTGACCATGATGAGCCTCAGAGTCCATGCTTGTAATCCCAGCACGAGGAGCCTGAAAACTGGAGGATCACTGTGAATCTGAGCTGTGTAGTGAGACCCTGTACCAAATACATACAAAATTTAATACAAAACAAAGCAAAAAATCATTTTTCATATTCTACTGCTCTAGCTTAATAGATTATTGTGAACAGTTTTTAAGTGAAAGGAGAAAGATGGTATATATTGCACCATTCATTGAAATAAAGACATAATTATTACTTCACCTTTATCACAAACTTTGAAATTATTTTTAGTGTCCTTTATATACATATTAATACAGCCTCATTGGACTACGCTTTTCCTTTTTTTAAAAAAAATATTTATCTGATATAGGGTCTTGCTATACAATTCAGTCATAGTGATCCTCTGCAGCGCTGGGATTACAGGCATGTGCCATGCCAGGTTTTGGGCTGGCACAGCATGCAATGCTGGGGCTCAAACTCGGGTCCTTGTGCTTTGCCAAGCAGGTGCTTAAGCTGCCAAGCTATCTCCCAGGCCAGTTTGTTTTGTTTTTCCAGACAGGGTCTGTCTGTCTCTCAGGCTGGCTTTGAACTCACTATGAAGCCCAGGCTGGTCTTCAAGTATGAGTGCTGGGATTACAGGTGTGTGTGTTACCACATCCGGTCCTATGATTTATAAACTGTAACAACCGGGTCATGAGGTAGAAGGAATAAAATCTAGTACCTAGAGGAGACAATTGTGTGAAAGTTGCTGGCATACTGAGAAATATAATGGTGCCTATTGATGAATACTTTCTTGTCCCAGTTGGTGACCATCTTGAACACCAAGTCAAGAATGGCTCTAGAATGTGGGTCGGGGTGTGTGTGTGTGTGTGTGTGTGTGTGTGTGTGTGTGTGTGTGTGTTGGCATCTTCAAGAGACTGGAAACATTTCTGGTGTGAATGTTTTCAGGCCTAGGAACCTCTAGTAAGCTATTCTCCAGGAAGTTAGTTAGCACCTGCAGCTCTGGAGCACCTGGGTTGAAAATGAGATTCTAGAGTTATTAACAGAAAGTAGGCAATTAAAACTGTGGGAGTGGCAGAGATGCCCAGCGCGGGCACACGGCGCCAAGAGTTAGCTAGGGAGCTGGCACTGTGGGGTCCTAGGGAAAACCACAGGGACAAAAAGCCTTGTGGCTCTTGCAGGCTGAGAAGCCAGAAACACCCAGGTTATCAGAGGGAGGAGAAGGAGGGAGGGACAGAGGCGCAGGGGGTGCCACCTTGGGAAACCGGGTACTCCAAGCGCACTGGGCAGGAGGGCGTGGTCAGCGGGGAAGAAGGGAGCGGGTAGCTCCGAGCCCCGGTGGCTTGGGCAAGCGGGAGGTCATTCCGGACTTTGAGGGGCGGGCACAGGCCAGGCGGCAGAGAGTAGCAGAGCGAGTGTGCGTGTGTGTTGGGCGGGACGGAAGGTGAGCCCAGTGAGGACACGGACACCTGGGAGGAAGCGGATGCTGCAGGCCGGGGCTGCGACCGGGAGTAAGTCACCTGGGAGGGGCCGGGACCTGGCCTCGCGCCTGGGGGGCGGGGGGCGTCCTGCGGGGTGGGGGGTGGCGGGGTGGCACGCCCGGGCTGCGGGCTGCGGGCTGCGGGCTGCGGGCTGCGCCGCGCCCGGGCCTCCCGAGTTTCCTGCCGGCAGCCGGGCGGCGCTTCAGGTGAGGCGGCCAGGCCCGCCCCCCCCCCGCCCCCCGCGCCCCCCGCGCCCCGCGCCCCGCGCCCCGCTCGCCCGGCGGCTGCAGCGCGGCCTGGCCCCACGGGCGGGCGTCGGTCTTCCTGCGCCCCGCGTGGCCCGGTGCGCCGCCGGGTGAGTGCAGGCGACGCTGCGGCCGCTGACCTCCGGCCCTGAGTGCCGCAGTGGAGACCCGGCTCGCAGCCGCCCAGCCCGGGGAGGCCCTCGCCCCTGTCCTCCCCTGTCTGCGCGGTGGCCGGGGCTCCGCTCGTGAGCCCCCAGCATCCCGATTTCCTGGTGGCCTAAATTAGATTCACGCAGGATGCAGGGAAATCAAGGGAGCTAGGGCCTGCTGCCTCTTAAGTGCTTGGAGTATGTGGGTGCTGCGGGACATGGACCTCCGGGGTCTTTCACCTAGAGGCCCAGACAGACAGGACGAAGGCGCGGTGGGTTGTTGGAAGCCTCTGCTTTTTTTGCACAAGGAAGGTGTGCAGCTTT
The DNA here is from genome assembly GCA_004027165.1 of Ctenomys sociabilis. Taxonomy (NCBI): domain Eukaryota; kingdom Metazoa; phylum Chordata; class Mammalia; order Rodentia; family Ctenomyidae; genus Ctenomys; species Ctenomys sociabilis. The sequence continues at coordinate 21,662 of PVKA01016185.1, read as the reverse complement.
GTACGCCAGTAGTCTGTGTTCTGCCCTTGAACTTCCTGGTAGCTCTTTCCCAACAGAGCTGCGAAAGGCAGGGCTAGCCTGGTGGAGGCCTGTGCTGTGACTTCTGAGAGGGCCTGGAGTAGGGCGGGCGCAGCCCCAGGATCCTGCCCAAGAATGGCAGGCACCTGGACGTTTTCTGATGAGGAATAAGCAAAGGAGCTGGGTGAGAATCGGCACCTTTAGGAGGGACTTCAGCATAGTCCCTGAACCTGGATGACGGTCTCCATGGATGGAGTGACAATTGGCTGTCTTCAGAGAAAAGCTGACCTTAGCTGGAACCACGGAGGACAAATTCCTCCCCTGGCTGCAAAATGTCAGTGCGGAGTGATAGGGGAATCCCTGAGCCAGGTGGACAGACAGGGTCTCAGTTGGTTACCTGTGATGGGGGAAGACACCTCCACCTCTCAGCCCCATCTGTAGCCCTGCCTCAGTTCTTCTGAGATCCCAGATCAGCGATGGGTCCTCACACCTACCTCAAGTGCTTTGAAATAGGAGGGTGGTTTTTCTTGCCCTTACATTTGTGGGATTGCTCTTCACATGGCCTCAAAATTAGTCCCAGATCTTGATAATGTCACAGGCAAGTAAAAAGTCACCATAGGGTTAAGTAGGGAGATAGTTTTTTCTCCTAAAGCCACTCACTGGCCTTCCCGACTTTTCTATCAAGTGTATTAATTTCTTATTTTTTCAACATGCTGACTATATCTAGGGACAGCAGCAACACTTTTGTCTTTTGATGTACATAATGAGGGACTAAGTGGGACACAGGAAGGTGGACCCCTGGCCACGCAGTCAGTAAGGCTGCTTCTCTTTCTGATCTGGCTTCAGATTTCACATTGGTTTTCTTCTTCCTGCAGGCAGGGAGGAATCTGGGAGAACACAGATCCAGGATAGCGCTAGATAAGTGATGTTGGATACAAGGACTCTGTGTCTAGTAGAAACTTTATGCTCATTTTCTAAATTGAACTCTCTTCTGCCTGGTATAATAATGATGACAAAGAAAATGATGTTGACAGATAATTTGTGTGAAGCACATACTTTGGCTGGGCAAGATGATGTGTGCCTGTAAACCTAGCCCTCAGAAGCCTGCGGCTTGAGGATCGCTGTGAATGTGAGTTTGAGGCAGCCTGGGTTACATAGTGAATACAAGGCTAGCCTGAATGACAGAGTGAGGCCTATTTCACTAATAAACAAAACAAACAAACAGACACCAAACCAAACCAAAAGGAAGCGAAATGGGGCTGGCCAGATAGCTCAGTGTATTATAGCACCTGCTTAGGCAGGTGCAGGGACCGGGGTTTGATCCCCAGCATGCCATGCTGACCCTGGCCCCTGGGGCCTGCTGAGACAGCGAGTGAGACTGGGCGTGGTGGTGTGTGACTGTAATCCCCGTGCTTGGGAAGCTGAAAACAGGAGGATCACTGAGTCCAATCTTGTAGTGAGACGCTGTAGACCCTGCACTAAATACATAAAAAAAAAAAAAAAAAAAAAAAAAAAGCAAAACGAATACCTGAAAGCAGTACTCTCATCCTGATATGCACTATTAGTCAGTGCGTTTTATGTATGCTATCTAATTTGTCATAGCAACCCATGAGGTTGCTATCCTTATTACTTTTTTAAAATAGGGGATAAACCTGAGCCATACAGGTTTAGTAACTTGCCCAGGGTCATGCAAGGAAGTGGTAAAACAGGATTCAAACCCCTGGAAGATAGCTTGAGTCTATGTTTCTTACCATATGCTGTACTGATTCTTGAGATTATCATAGGTGGATCCTTTATTTAACTCATTCATTTGTTGTTTTGTGCAATCATTGCGTACCTGGCATATCGCAGGTATGGGGATATAATCATGAGTGAGACAAGCAAGGTCTGTTATGAAGATGGTATTTAGCAGGTGAAGTCCCTCCTTGTGTGAGTAAAACACATATCTCAAATATGAGAAGAAAAACAGACCCCCATAAGCCCAAACCTTGCATCCAGAGAGGAGGGTGACATCTTTCCCAATGAGACTAATTTGATTCCAGCCTTTCCTGGGGCACTTAAGTGATAGCAGAAAATACAAGCTGATCTCCCAGGCAGGAGGTGCAAGCCCTGGGCCTGGTTATCAGAGATGGTTCTGATGTTGCTTCAGTGGAAAAGTAAGACTTGGAGCTTGGGGTAGTGCTGTCTGGATCAGGGGGATATTTAGGCCACAAGGAACAGCAACATGGTAGGCTCAAGGTGGAGTCATGAGGTCCTGAGCAGAGCTTGTCCTGTTAAGACAGAGCTATACTTTGCCTCAGTCCTTGCCTCCCTCTGGCTCCAGCAGGACCCCTGGGCATTGTTGCAATCTCTGCTCTCTGGGCAAGGCTACTGCTCATTGCTGTGTGAATCTGGTACAGAGGGCCTCACACTCTTAGTGGGACATGGAAGGCCACGTGCCCTAGGTGGGACAGTAAAGACTCAAGTGAAGGCGTTGTCTGATGGCCTTGCCATAGGATTTTAGTCAGTGCTTTCCTCTGTGGCAACAGTGGTCAAATAAGTGCCCTGGATTCAATGAAATGAAGCAACTTTCTTTACCACAATTATTCTTGGGTGTTGAATTTGCTGGTAGAAATTGTACATGAATCCAGTAGGGGATCACAGAATGTAGTCTTTCTGAAGCCTTCTGGTGCCCAGGATCTCATTAAAAAATGCAATTAAAATTACCCATGTGCACTGGCTTCAGATGCACCTGTTCCCATTGTAATCCCTTCCTCTTCCCCAAACACCAGCAGAAGAAATCAATTGCCCTTCCTTCTGGTAGAATAATGCTAAGGGCTTGGATTTTTTTTCTCTGATGCTGTAAGCCCATTTAATTATTTTTATGAACACACATTTCCCTCCTTCGAAGTTACTTGTAGCCTGCTGCTCATACTATTTGTGAAACAGCTGGGAGGACAGGTGGGTCATAATCTGTGGAGAGCCACGGCCCAGCAGCAGCCCAGGATCATGTATCAGCCTTGTAATCCTGCTCTGTGCTCATTGGGGCACTGTGTAGGCCCAGGAGGGCACAACCTCTCCATTGGACATGAGGGGGTGATTCAGGTCCAAGTCAGGGCCACAGCTAGCCCTCCCAGCAAACAGCTGACCCGTCCTCTCTGGGCTTTTCTCCCCAGGATTTCAACAGCATCACAGAAATAGCTGTTTTGCTCATGGTTATTTCCCAGACCCAAACGATTTGTTGAAGTCACTAGAAGGCTGCATGTCTTTTCTGAGTCTGTCCTTTCTCCTAAAGGGCAGATGAAAAGGCACAGAACCTTGCACCAGTGAAGCTGTTTTCATCCATCCTGCTTGGCTTCTCTGGGTTACTTACAGCAGGCTCCACCTTCCCCAGGAGAGCAGCAGAGGCTGCACAGAGCTGGAGGTCTAGTGAGCACGACTGGCAGTAAGAAGGGGAATGGGGGGCCTCTTAGGGGGGCAGCTGCTCCCTGCTTCGTGTGTGTGTGTGTGTGTGTGTGTGTGTGTGTGTATGTAGTGGAGCTTGTCATGGTCATCTGTGATATGCTACTTCTTACAGGGAGGAAAGGAAGGGCTGGAGGGGGCTGCCACTCTCATTTCAGCAACCCCTTCTGCTTGCTGCTGCTATAGCAAGGTTGTCTCTTCTCCCTGAGACTCTGTCCTTCCCCAGGCAAGGGAGAGACGTTCATGGCCCTCCCTTCTTCAGAAAGGGATGGGAGGAGTGGCTGGAGTTGACAGCTGGGCTCTGAGTCCTGCCCAGGCCTGAAGTGCTGTCAGGGGGTGTCTGAGGGTTTGGGGGGGGGGGGGGCTCTTCCAAGTAGCTGCAAGGCAGGCTGTGCCACAGATACATCCCCTGGTGAAATGAGCCCAGGGCCCAGGTGAGGCCTGAAGTGGGATTCACACCGGAAGGCCGCCAAAAGGTGATGTCGCTCATTCTACTCTGCTTTCCGGAGTCTAGGTTGGAGGGAGCTGGTGGCTCCTGTCTGTGGTTACCCAGGGTGGCTCAGGGCAGCAACTGCTTTAGTTTCCTCTGACAAGGGCTTGGAGCAAGGCCAGGACACTGCCTCTGGGCCGTCACAAGAGTTTTGTCTTGGCTATCCAGCTTTACCTGGGGGCTTTCGGATCTTGGCAATTTTCCACTTGCATCTCTTATTCAGGAAAGAATTTCCAGCCCCGACTTTTCCTGCTCACAGATATGCAAAGCAGAGACCTCCCACCCTAGCTTCAGGGGCCCCAGCTAGCTGCTTTTATATGGACTCAGCTCAGCGTCCAGGCTGCACACAGCACCTGGTTTCAGGCGGGCCGGTCCGTATGGCATCCTCAGAAGCAGTCATGGAGTCTCCAGCGTCAGACTCAGGTCTGTGTTGTGGGTTCTGTCACTCAGCATCTGGCAAGAGCAGGAAGCAGCTTGACCTGCAGAGGAGGGGATCTTGGTGGTGCTGAACTTCTCCTCCAGAGAAGCTGCGGTGCCATGCACAGTTACTGTGTGTTGGAACTGGCAGCAGCCCAGAGCTTTCCAACTGACATTTCTTCACGTTTGTTGCAGGGTGTTGTGTGTCCCAGCAAGATAAGCTGTGTTGCTAGCTGACTGATGCCGGTGAGCTCACAGTTAAGCCTCCTAAGCCAGCTGGCTTCAGCCGACAAATGGTTGCGAGGCAGATGTGATCAGGCCGCTGGAGCTGATTTCTGCCTGGGCATCTGCGGTGGGCTGTCCTTGGGAGGTCTGGCTGGTCTGGGAGGGAAAACCAACTCTGGAGAGCAGGAGTGGGCAGCTAGGAGCTGTGGCTGCGCTGTTCAGAGAGCGCAGACCCGTGGCTGGCTGCAAGGCTTGCCTGGACTGCCCTCAGCCCATACCTTGGTCTTCATTAGTTGTGTAAAATCCCAGAAGTAGTTCTTCAGGTGATTCGTACCAGCTCTGTAAAGAAAAGTATTCTGTAGGGAGACACCGCTCCATGGTCCCAGAGTGCTTAATTCACTCTGTGAACCTGGATCCAGGGCTGTGGGATACAGCGTCTTCCTGACAGTGGACCCCAGGCCTTTATTTTACCAGCAACAGGTTTTGACTTCTCCTGGGTATAGTTTGACAAATACTGATTTAAGCTTTTAAGATGAAGAAGAAGGGGGGGGGAGAGGAGTGAGAGGAGGGGAGAGAACAAGAAGGGGGTGAAGAGGAAGAGGAAGAGGAAGAGAAGGAGGAAGAGGAGGAGGAATAGAAAGATACATCCTGAAACAGTGGTTGAGTTGAGTGAGCTAAACATGCTTTCAAGACCAAAATGGAATAACCTCAGACAAGAAAGATTCTGACAAAGGCCTGCTCTTGAGGGACTGGGTCAGGCTGTGTGTTAGTGGGAGGGGTCCGTGTAGCCCCTTCTGCACAAGGTAGGAGCTTAGGTAAATGTGGACCTTGTGGGCTGACCATCCTTTGAGCAGGCCTTCTGTGTGGCCAGGTGGGAAAGGGCCCTAACTGCCAACATCTGTTAGAGCATGGCGCTGAAGCGATGGCAGTGTGCCACAGCCCGCCGTTGGCTGTCATTGAAAGCTTTAAAATGTTTGCCATCGCTGTGCTAGAATAAGGAGTTTAATTTGTTTTTATTACTTTTTTTTTTATAAGGTCTTACATCTATTTATTTTCTTCCTCTGTATTTGTTTAATAGCTGATGTGATAATGACATTAATTATCAAACTAAGACACCTTTCCTTAATGGTCATCCCTGCGTCCTAATCATTTTAAGGGTGTGTCTCTCTGGTCCATAAATATAAGCGTCCTCATACAAAAATGCTTATAATCAAGGTGAGGGTACATTCTGATGTATAATTTTTAAATTTGCTATTATTTCACAAGATTTTTTAAAAAAATGTACTTAGTACAGGGTACAGGGTCTACAGGGTCTTACTATGCAGACTGGACTTGTAGTGATCCTCCTGTTTTTAGCCTCCTAAGTGCTGGGATTACAGGTTTGTACCACCATGCCCAGTCTCAGACACTGACTCCGCATGCCCCAGGGGCATGGATGGCATCCTGGGGATTGAACCCCTGGCCCCAGTCTCTGCCTAAGCAGGCATATTAATCTGCCTCACAAGATTTTTGTGTGTGTGTATGTGTGCAAGATCTCACTAAGGAGCTTGGACTCATAGTGATCCTCCTGATTTCTGCCCCCCTAGTGCTGGGATTACAGACACTTACCACCATGCCCGGACTCCATTGCTGGCTCAGTGCGCCCAGGGTTGGGGCTGCCAGGGCATGCTGTGTCACAGATCAAACCCTGGCCCTGTGCTTACCTAAGCAAGTGCTTAGTCTGCTAAGCTATACCGCCAGCCCTCTCACAAGATTTTTTAAATGTGGTTTACCATCCTTATAAGTATAAAGCTGGTTGTTTAACAGTTCTTTTTTCCCATATGGGTACACTCTAATTTGGACATTTTAAAGTTTTTTATTTAAAGAGTGCAGGTAAAAATCTTTGTGCTTTTTCCTTCCTTTGGTTGCATGCATAGTGGATATTTAGAAGGGGGATAGCTTGGTCCAACAGTGGGGCTCTTTATGGCATTTACCGCCCTTTGCCTGGCCCTGTTCAGTGTCTTCCTCTGAGACGTGGTGTGTGTCCTTTGACTCATGGGCATGGAATTAGGAAATGGCTTGACTGAGCCTGGTATTCTGTGCTGTACCAGCTTTCTCTCCCCTTCACCTTTTTTTTTTTTTGATACATTTTAGTACATGGTCTGTAGGGCCTTACTACACAGATTGGACTCATGCGATCCTCCTGTTTTCAGCCTCCCAAGCTCTGGGATTACAAGTGTGTGCCACCATACCCAGTCTTAGATGCTGGCTCTGAGCACCCAGCGCGCTGGGAGATCAAACCCTGGTCCCTGTGTCTGCCTAAGCAGGCAGTTTAATCCACTGAGGTATCTGGCCAGCCCTTACCCCTGTCACCTTCTTCTTGGAGGATCTGCATCCATGGTCCCTGACTTCCCCTACTCTCTGCCATCAGGACATGAAGTCCCCCTTGCCAGCTCTGTTCCTCTTCCTCTGCCAGGCTGGGCCTCTGCTGGCTTGGCTCTGCTCCCTGGACCAGTGCAGATCAGCCCAGCTGCTTGCCAGGGTGGCTGCTGTCACCTGCTTCCTCTCTCTTAGCTTAGGGGGACCAGTCGCCCAGGAGAGGCAGGGCTGAGTGTGGAAGGGAGGGGAAGTCGGTTCTGGAGTTAAGCAGCTCCTGGACACACCTCCCGGTGCCCACTACCAGCCTGCTTTCCTCCTTCCTGTGTGTCATGAATTATGCCTACATGCTGCAGAGAAAACCAGAGGAGCAAGCTGCCCTGGGCGCTGGAAACACCTGATATTTAGGAATCTGCACTTAGCACTAAAGTGCCTTGGAGACCACTTAGTTCCATGCTTTAATCACTTCCGATGACAACATCATTGAGAGGCCAGAAATGACTGTCCCCAGTTAGCTAGCAAGCCCTCTCTCTTGTAATTGCTTCCTTTTGCTTAAGGCAGGGCAGGTCTCACCTGTCTGTCAACAAAACCACTGGTCTCTTAAACCAGCCTTCAAGAAATTGTGGTAATTGGTGTGCAGGAAACTCCCTTTGTTTTAGAATCCTGGGGAAGACAGTACCTGCTTTTGCGTGTAAGTGTTGTGTGATGTCAGAGAACATGAGGGGACCCTGTCCTGTACTCAAAGGGACACTGAACAGTGTAGTACAGGGTAGTGGTTAGGGGCACAGATGCCTGAAGTGGGTGTCTGGGTTCAGATTCCTTGGTAGATTTTCATAGGCTAAAGGGCCAGAGAGAGAAAAGCTGAGAACAGTCCAAAACACTGGGAACTTATTCCAAGGGTGGCCCTGGGCAGATCTGCTTTCTTTACCTTCCTTTTCTCAACTGTAAAATAGCAATAGTGAAATTTTATCGCTAATATGTATAAAGCGATAAAGTGCTAGGCAGAAAAAAAAATACATATATTTGAAAAAAAGAAGGCAAGCAAGAGCGGAAGGAGGAAAGAAAAAGAGACTAAAAAAGGAAGAAACTAGGTGATTAGGAAAACCTCCAGCAGGCACAGATGTGGACATGAAGCGAATTTTCAGGGCTGGCCAGATAGCTCAGCGGACTAAAGCTCCTGCTTAGGCAGCTGCAGGGACCAGGGCTGGATTGCTGTGCCGCTCCCCTCCCCCGCCCACCTCACGCAGAGCCTGTGATTGAGACGGGGCATGGTGGTGCTCGTCTGTAATCCCAGCGCTTGGGAGGTTGAAAACAGGATGATTACTATGACCCTGGATCTGTGCTGTGAGACCCTACTAAATACACTAAAAAAAAAAAAGAAGAAGAAGAAGTGAGTTTCCATCTGTTGTTGGAGTCCTTCTGCCCTATTAAAGGGTTCTGGAAGGCTCAGGGACACTGTGGAGCTGTGTAGTAGCAGATTCTTTTGGCAAAGGGCCTTGCTTCGTGAGATGTAGAACGCGGCTTTGGATTCACAGGGCTCTTGTGCTGTGTTGGGGCCTTGAGCTCACTGCTCCTCCCAGAAGCTGTGGTCTTCCCTCCGGGAGGAGGGCCGCGAGGTTGGTTCGTGGTGGGGTGCTAGCAGCCTCCGTGCCGTCTGGAGCTGAGGCGGTTCTCGTTTCTCGCCTGCCGTCTCACAATCTTGGAAGTGCAGTCTGGAGCGCAAGGCTTCTCGGGTCTGTCAGTTCCCCAAGGCCGAGGAAAGTGGAGTGTCCCAGGTTGAACAGCGAATTCTTTGATTCCAGAATAGCTATTTTCTCGTGAAATGTGAGTGGCCCTCAGAGCCTCACCCTCAATTACTTACAGAGCTAATTTTGAAACTCAGCCTGCTGGGTCTGTTCTGGGAATCCCTACGTGGACAGCTGAGCCAAGGTCCAGGTGGGGCCGGGCCCCGCTGTGGGCACCCAGAACCGCCAGGGCTGATTCTTGCTCTTTCTTTGCTCTCAGAGATGCCGCGCCAGTTCCCCAAGCTGAACATCTCGGAGGTGGACGAGCAAGTCCGGCTCCTGGCTGAGAAGGTGTTTGCAAAAGTGCTGCGAGAAGAGGACAGCAAGGATGCGCTGTCTCTCTTCACCGTCCCGGAGGACTGTCCCATTGGGCAGAAGGAAGCCAAGGAGAGGGAGCTGCAGAAGGAGCTGGAGGAGCAGAAGTCCGTGGCGACCGTGAAAAGGTTTGTTCCTGGGCTGTCGTGTGGACAGAGTTATGTGTCCTGAGACCGGACATTTAGGGAGTTGGCCTGTTCCTGGGGATTTCTTGAGTAAGCTTACTTCACTCACCACCTGGTCATTGAAGGAAGTCTTGGTGCCTGGGTTCGGTTGAGAAGATCAAAAGCAGCTCTCTCCCGCTGTTTTTTTTTTTTTAATTAAAAAATATTTTATTTGGTTATTGGTATGGGACCTCACTACGCAGCTCAGACTCGCAGTGACCCTCCAGTCTCAGCCTCTCCAGCGCTGGGATTACAGGCCGGTTTCGATGGCCCACACAACTTGGGTTGTGTGCTGGCACAGCATGTGGTCCTGGGGACCAAAACCAGGTCCTTGGGTTTGCCGGGCAAGCACTTAGACCACCGAGCTGTCTCCCCAGCCTCCCTCTTATCTTAATTACAAATTATATACAGAAATGCATGCCATTTCCAAATGACATTTTCCTTTTCCTTTTTGGAAATTTGAGGATTTAAAAAAAAAATCAATTTAATTTCTTTTCATCACTTCACAGTGATTTGCATTATTTGTTAACATTTCTTTTCATTACTTGGCACCCATTAACATTATTAGCATTTTTTTTTTTTCTACTTGGAAATTTGAGGACTTTTTGGGAAACACCAATTTTATTTCATCACTTGCTACTTGTTTGCATTATTAACATTTCTCTTCATTACTTGGCACTTGTTTGCATAATTCATTAATATTCCTTTTGGGAAATTTGAGGAAACACCAATTTTATTTCTTTTCACTGCTTAACACTTGTTATTAGATAATTATTTGCCAGGTGCTGTGCTGGGACTGCAGATATAGCAGTCTATAATGCAGTACAGATCCTGCCCTGTGGAATTTATAGTGGCTCTATACAGTAGCTAAGGTGTTAGACAAACTAATGAAAGAATTACAAGTTGTGGTAAACTTTGTATCAATCAGGCTCTAACTAGAAAGACAGAAAGCTGAGTATTGGTGATAGGACTTTTTTTTTCTTTCTTTTTTTTTTTTTTTTTTTTTATATATTTTAGTACAAGGTCTACAGGGTTTCACTATGTAGATTGGACTTGTAATGGTCTACCTGTGTTCAGCCTCCCAAGAGCTGGGATTACAGACACGCTCCACCATGCCCAGCCTCAATCACCATTTCAGCGCGCCCTGGGGTCAGGATCCAGAATGGCAGGATGGGGATCAAACTCCTGGCTGCTGTGCTCTGCCTAAGTAGGTGCTTTAATCCGCTGAGCTATTTGGCTAGCTCCTGGTGATAGGATTTTGTACAGGATACAGAAAGGTGAGAAGCCAACCTGGGTGAAAGAGGCAAACTAGAGATGGGACACAGTAGGGGCTAATAGCACTCTGGGGTGTGTAGCTGGGTCCAGGACAGGATCACCCTGGGAAAGTTGGAGCTACGGTAGCCTTTCTGATGGAAAATGGAGAGGCAGACTTAGGGCTGTTGCTTCTGAGGAAGGGACCGATTTGCTGAGCCTTCAAGGCTACAGAGGAGCTAGCTGTGTGGATGGCCAGTGGCATCCTCAGGTAGGTGAGCTGACCAGGGCAGAAGACCCCAGGAATCTTCAAGGAGGCCTGTTGGCCAGCGGTTGGAGGGAGCTAGCTGTGTCCTGCAGCTGGAGGGGAGGGGAGGCCCGTTCATACTGGCCTTATGCTTCCTGATAAGAGGTTGGGGGCTCAGTCTCTTGTCATGCAAGTCCTCATCCCTTCCCGACTTATGTCACCCAAGAGGACAGAATTAAAGTGGAAAAGAGCTTTCTGAAGCATCTGGTGCAACCCTGTAGGGTCACCACCTGCCCAGCACACTGCAGACCTCAAAATCTGGTGTCCTGAACTTTGAGCCTCTCTAAGACCCAGCAAGCAATCAGGTCCCTGCTGAGGTCCTCCTGATTGTTGAAGAGAGTCCTTTTCTTCCTCAGTAGCATGGAATTTCAAGCTTTCCAGACAAGTGCATATTCTACTGAGCTATCTCCCCCCGCCCTCAGACTTTGCTTTGCTGGTTTTGGAAAGAAGTGACAAGCTGACTGCTGGCGTCAAGGCAGGAACAGAGCCTTGCCCTCTGTGAAACCTGTGCTTGCTTTCTTGGAGGCAGAAAGCCACAGGACCACTGCCACCTCTGAGTGGCAGCCTTGTGCTGGCTGAAGTGCGTGGTTCAGTCTCAGCACTTGCTCATCTCTGGAGGGGCTGGAAAGCATGGTTGTGGGGCCCTTGGCCACACCCATTGGCCTGTGGAAGAGAAGGGCTGACCCCAAGACTGGCATGCTCAGTGGGGCTTTCTGCGTGTGATGAGTTGAGCATTTGGGCCTTCACAATGAGCGGAGGAGGAGTCCTGGCACTTTTTTATCAGGACCAATAAGTGTCTGAGGTCAGTTTCCATTGCAGGGTGACACTGGGCTTGACATCTGTAATTATCAAGGCCCAGGCCAAGGGCAAGATGGAGCTTTCTTGTTCTCAGTCCAAATGCTGCTCTGTGGGGTCTAGAAATTCCTCTGCAGACTCCTCCCAGGAAATTTGACTTTTTTTTTTTAATTTTCGGGAAGGGTCTTCAGGGTATCAGTCTCACTACTAGATTGGATTTGTAGTGATCTGTCTGTTTACAGTCTCCCAAGAGCTGGGATTACAGGCGCGCACCACCACACCCAGTCTCTCAGTACGTCCCAGGAGCCTGGCCGGCATGGCAGGCCTGAGGATTGAACCCCTGGCCCCTGCTCCTGCTTGCAGGTACTTTAATCCACTGAGGTATTTGGCTGGCCCAGGCTGTGGGATCTTGGTTTGCATCTATCTGCCCCATCTGACTATGGCTCCTTGGGGACCGTATCCGTCTCCCAGCACCTGCAGCCTAGGCCTTGGCCATATTGATGGGCATGGATGTGTGGAAAGGCACCCTTCCTTCGTGTTTTCCTCATGTCAGGGACCACTGTGTTCTGCCCCTCCCCTGCATGCTATGGGACCTTGGGCACATCAGGGAACTTCTCAGGGTCCTAGCTTCCTCCTCTGTAGAGTGGAGAAGATGAAATAGCTCCCAGCGTGAGACATTATGAGGAAACAAGGAATTAACATGTGAAAGCTGGAATGTGCCTGAATCCCTGAGAGCCATATAAACGTTGACTCTTCTGCCTCTGCCTGCTGAGTAGCAGCGGCTACTGCCTGGACTCCTTGGTGTGGGCTATGTATTGGGCTGGGTAGTTTGTATGTTTCTTTCATCCCTACATTAAGTTTATGAGTAGATATTCTTAGAGTCTTGAAAGTTTTCAAATTAGAAAAATAAAGCTCAAGGACGTTGGATCAACTTGCACAAAGACAGATAGTGACAAAAGAGGGATTAGAACCCATGTTTTTTGAATCCAGAAGAGGATTCATCTTAACTAGCAGAGCCACATTTTCGGGGGGTTGGAGCCTTTGGCTTCCTGGTATACTGACACCAGAATGACACTACCGTTCTGCCCCAGATTACAATTGCTGGCTTCTGAGCCAGTCATAGTGCCACCTGTACCCACTGGCTTCCGTTCTGAAAGATGGTCTGTTTCCTTGAGTACCTGCTAGATATCCCAGTGTCCCCTGAGATTATGCTCACACAGATTTGTCTTGGAATTTCACTGCTCCCTGGAGGTTCCTTTATGCAGATCTTCAGAGGAGACCATTTTCCTAGGGGACATCATTCCTTATTCCTACCTTATCTTCCAGCCCACCCAGGCAATCTGGATATAAATAGTGCTGTGGAGACTTTAGGCCAGGAACCAGAGGGAGAAACAGCTGTCAGTCTCCAGATGTATAATTCTGTTTTTTTGTGTGTTTCAAACTATAAGTTGGAGCTTCTAGGTTGGCCCTTCCATGCCCTGGCTCCTCTGAATATCCATGTGTCTATAAAGATTTTCTTTACAACAACTTCCTTTTTCTCTCTCTTGTATAAAAACACCAAACTCAAACAAAACACACCCAATGGCTTTAAGGTTGCTATAAAAGCTCATGGTAGTAAATGAGTTTCTTACAAAAAGAAGTTGAGCTGTGAGCAGGAAAGTTGCATAGCTGGCACCAGCTTTGTTTCTAGGACTTTCAGCTCTAGGAGCTAAACTCGCTTCATGTGGAACCCTTGGGGGCTGAGGACTGAGTTGGCCTGCTTCAGGAAGCTGTCATTTTGTAGGCCGGGACCAGGCAGGGAGCTGGCAGGCCCGCATGTCACAGGCCTCTCTGCCTTAGAAGATGACATTGGTCAGGTCTCTGCTGGGCTCAGCAAGGGTTAGGCAGAGGGAAGGTGGGCTGTGAGGAGGCAAGGCGAGATTCAGAAAGCCCTGGTAGTGCCCAGAGCCCTCTTTTGTCCCCATTGAGTCACCTCTGCACAGCCTCACCAGATCTCATCCATCCCATGAGCATACGCACGGGAACGTAGCCAGCAGTGAGGGCGACATGCGAAATCTCTGAGCAGTCAGAATGCGCGTTCATTTTCCTCTCTTTTATATGTATTGCTATGTAATTCATATACCACACAACCCACCCATTTAAAATGTGAAGTGCCATGGCTTTTGGTGTATTTACAGAGCTGTGTATCAGTGATTGTGAACAATTTTGGTCATCCTTATAACCCCTTAAAGGAGCCCTGAGGGCAGGAGCAGGCAGGTGACCAGAAGAGCCTGAAGAACTTTCAAGGGGCACCAAAGTTCTGTCCACACGGCCAGGCTACCGGTCCCCTGGCCACACCCAGAGAGGAAGTGGTCTCTGGGAGCCCCTCACTGGGCCCAGCAGGTAGCATGTTCTACATCTCCGCTCCAGAAATGGAGTTTTGTCCCACTCCTATAGCAGATGCTGGTTCTTGAGCTCTTGTCTTCCTCAGGCCAGCGGTCCCAGTTCCAAAGGGGTTAATACAGTGGCCAAGTAAGCATGAGGGCCAGATAAGCCTCAGGAAGTACAGAATGCCCCACTGTGTGGCATTCGGGGTCACACTGTTGACCAACCTCCAGCCTCTACGGGAGTAGTTCTTGTTCAGAGGTGGAAGGACTGCTGGCAGAGCCTGGCGCGCTTGAGGGCTCAGGCTCCTGCGTCCTCTGTCCCTGTGCTGTGCTGCTCCCACTCCCAGTCTGGACCAGGTCACCTCTAGAGTCCCCAAATACACTGACCTCATTGTGTGTGGACCATCTATGGGATAGTTTGGGTCAATTTACCTGTGCTGCCTACTCTTAGAGTAGAGCTACTTTTAGTTGACCTATTTTCCCCAGCGCCTGGCCTGTGGTGGCTTGTGGAGCGACTGGCTAAGCACCTCTGAGGGCGTGGTGCCTCTCTCTGCTTGGCCGTGCCCTGGACAGACACATGGCAGCGGGCTTTGGAGGGCAGAGAGTGCTACTCTCTGGAAAGAAGAGCAAGGGCGGGCCCCCAGGGTTCTGCATTTTGGTTCATTGTATGAATCAGATGTTAGGGGAAGTTGTTGCCTTGTTCCCAGGCCCTGAGGAGGGTGGGAGTGGGCAGGCTAGGAAGGGACACAAGGGCCAGGGAGCAGGTGGGGGCACTGGACAGCTGCTGGGAGAGAAAGAGCTGCAATAATTGCACATGTGACAGATCACCTTCTTGTTTTGGTGGCCACGTCAGCAAGAAGAGTCCCTGTGGTCCAGAAGCGGCAGCCATCCAAGGACTGACAGAACAGTTCCAGGCCCTCAGACATGCTAGTGCTGGTGTCCTCACAGCCCCACACCCCGCCGGGGCCCTGGCAGCAGGGCACTTCTGCCAGGTGGTTGCCTTCCTCTGGTGTGTGGTTGGAGGAAGGACGGGGTGGGCCAGCTGCGGCAGCCAAGCTGGCTAACCCAGTGCCCTGGCCCAGCGCGAGGTGCGACAGGTGGGACGGCGGACTGGCAGTTCTGCGCCTGTCATGAGAAAGTGCTTTCTAACAGTGGCAACAGATCAGGTTTTACTCAGCTGTGTTTGTTTGTGTGTTCAGCTCAGGCCTGGCCCGGAGCAGGAACTTGGTTAAGTGTTGAATACATGACTAAGTGCTGTTGTCCCACACAGGAATAGAGGACTGTGTCCCCAGGGTGTCTGCAAACAAGGCCACTCTTGAAAGAGGGCTGCAGTACATGGACCCAAAGGTTCTATATTCAGATAAAGCTTGTGGCAACTTCCTCTGTGTCCTTCAGTTTCATTGCGACTTGTGTGGGGTTTCAGATAGCCTCCAGAAGAAAAGAGGAACATACTCAAGGTTGCGCGCGCGCGCGCGCGCGCACACACACACACACACACACACACACACTCTCTGCACACACCCATATTCAACCCCATTGCCCACTTCTGTTAGATATAGGCTTATGATCTGCAGGATATTTTAAATGACCCCTATTGAAAATGTTCCTCAGGAGCCTCCAGGTACTGTGAATGTGACCTGTCACTCCTGTCACTGTGTTCTGGAATGTGGCCAGTTGACCTGAAGATAGAGAGGTTACTGGGGAGTGGTGGCAGTCATGCGAGCACTTCAAAACTGGAAGCTTTCTCAGAACAAGAGTAGGCAGGAGAGGACATCGGAGAGATTTAAAGCTGGCTTTGAAGATGAGGGCTATATGCAAGGGTCAGAGTGCCACCCACGGGAGCTGAGGTGACCCCTGTCTCAGCCAGCAAAGAACTGGAGAGCTCAGTGTTACAGCCCCACACAACTGTGTTCTGCCCAGTGCCTGAGTGAGCTTGACAGTGGATTGTTTCCTAGAGGCCTCAGTCAGGAGGTCAGGAGCACCGTATGGCCAACGTGGTAATTTGGGCCTTTTGATACCCTGAGCATAATCCAGCTCAGCCCTGTCAGTGTTCTCACCTACAAAACAGTGACCTCATAGATGGCTGTTTTCAGTCAGCAAGCTTGTGGGAGTTTGTTGTACAGCACTAAGAAAAAGCCTTTCCTGTGTTTGGGCTATAAACTCAGCGTTACCTTCTGGTGAGTCTGGGTGCCTTGTGGCAGTGAGCTAGTAGTTGTTAAGCCTTGCTCCATGTCTGCAAGTCTGAGTGTGGGGCCTATGGCCATTTGTGTGTGACAGTCTGGAGCTCACCTGAAGACCAAGGCTGGAGTGTGATGGATACGAGCAGGAAGGAGGAGGCTCTGGGCATGAGCTGGCAGGTATGGGTTTCTCCAGTGAAGAAGACCTTTGGCTTATGTGCCTTCCAGCTTTTTAGTCACCTATCACTTCTCCTTGGTAGGACCAGAGCTCAGGCAGCATGGGTAGAGGCATGGAGTGATGAGCTTTGCCTAGATATGAAAACAGCAACTGACGGGCATGAGAGTGACACAGAAGCCACAGTCTCGGTGGACCCTGCTGAGCCTGTCAGTGTGAGAAGAAGCCCAAAGCACTGGCTCTTGCTCTATACGTGAATGCCCATAAGATGCCCAGGGGAGAACCTCAGGGCTCAGCTGAAGCTGCCTGAGTGATGGTGGGCTGGCAGGAGCTGGCACACTTCTTAGGGCAGGATGCTGGCTCAGCTCATGGCATGGAGGGCCGGTCGGGAGGGCGTGAATAAATTAGGAAGATGAACTGTGTGGGCCCTGAAAATTCGACAGTGAGGAGAGCTAAGAAAGGGCCAGCAGGAAGAGAGCAGCTCCTGATCAAGCCCTGAGGCCCATTTGTGGGCTGACTGATTTTGGCACACCCTATGTCACCCGTGTCTGGAGAAGGGGAGGGATTGTTGGGTTTTGGTCACGGCTGTCACCGGGTCCTTTGCTAATGGCGTAGAACTGTGGCTGGGCCCTGTGGTACAAGGTGGGGCAGGTAGTCAGCTGGGTTCTGGTATTAGACACCTTGAGGCAGTGGCAGCACAAGGACCCTAGAGTCTACTGGAGGCAGAAAGAGACATGGGAGGCAGATGCTTGTGTCTCACCCCAGTGCAGAGTAGTGTCCTTCCCAGGGATCCCAGGACTTGGAGAGTGTCTCAGTTAGTTCTGCTTCATTGCTGGGACAAATACCGGACACCCAAAATGAAGGACAGAAAGGTTTATTTAGCTCACAGTTACTAGAGGTTTCAGTCCATACTCAGCTGGCCCCAAGGCAGAGGCACAGGGCAGAGAGAATCATTCATGGCAGCAGCAAAGAGCAGAGAGCAAATAGAAGGAGCAGCAGCAACAATGGCAGCAGAGAGGAAGTCTGTCTCTCTCTTTGTATTTTTTTTAGTACAGGGTCTACAAGGTCTCACTACACAGACCGGACTCTTGGTGATCCTCCTGTTTTCAGCCTCCCAAGTGCGGAGATTACAGTCACACGCCACCTCGCCCAGTCTCAATCTCTGGGTCTGTGTGCCCTGGGAGTGGGGCTGGCATCACACACCAAGGATCGAACCCCAGCCTCTGTGTCTGCCTAAGCAGGGTCTTTAATTCACTGAGCTATTTGGCCAGCCCTTCTTCTGTCTCTTACATTACATTCAGGCTATCTGCTTCAGGCTTGGGGATACTCATAATTGTAGCAGCACTAAAACCCATAATCCCAGCCTTGGATCACCCATAATCTCAGTGAATCATGAGTTAATCTCAAACTCTTGAAATCCCTGGCCCATGACTGCATGAGGCTTTGCGGGGACAACTAGACACAAACCATAACAGAGAGACATTAAGTGAAGCATCACTATTCTTCTTTTTTTTTTTTTTTTGTCTTTTTGAGACAGGGTCTCGCTATGCAGTTCAGGCTGGCCTTAAGCTCACTTTGTAGCTCAGGCTGGTCTCGAACTCACAACAATCCTCCTGCCTCAGCCTCCCAAGTGCTGGGATTATAGGCCTGCGCCACCACGCCCGGCTAGCATCACTATTCTTTTAATGAGAACAATGAAGTCACCCCAAATGAGCCCGGCAAAGAAGCATGAGCATGCAGTGTTTCAAACCAACCTTGTGCCCAAGAGTGAATGTGTCATCTTTGGTTCTAGGCTGGTGAGTCCCAAGATGCAGACCTGGAGTCATGCTGGTCAACCCCAGTCCTAAAACAGAGATGTAGTTCTGTCCTCAGAATGGCGGCTGCCATCAGGATGGCGGATGGCAGGCTCGAGGAGGGAGTAGCAGGGATGATGTTGAGGGCTAGGGGAAGCAGCCACCCTGCTGTGTGACCGGCGTGAGCCCTTTCCAGTGTAGGTCTGACTCCTACTTAATCTATCTATCTATCTACAGAGTCTCACTATGTAGATCAGACTCATAGTAATCCACCTGTGTTCAGCCTTCCAAGAGCTGGGATTACAAGCACGCACCACCTCCACGCCCAGTCTCAGTTGCTGTATCAGTGCGCCCTGGGGACAGGACTGGCACGGCACTCCAGGGATTGAACCCTGGCCACTGAATCTGCCTAAGCAGGTGCTTTAATCCACTGAGCTATTTGTCTGGGGCTAATTAATTGTCCTTCTCACCTCTGCTTCTAATTCCCCACATTTTTAATCCTGTGAGAGATGGATAGTCATTGCTGAGACTGTTCATGTGCCAGGTAACATGAAGATAGCATGCTGGCCTGGTTGACTTAATGTCACCCTCACGTGTCACCCTGTCTGGTGGTGCTAGCGTCCCTATGGTGTGGTCTGTCTGTCTCTGATGCTTGCCTGCTCTAATGTCACTTGTGCTATGCAGAAACAGCCCCCAGTAGCTAGTGGGACCACAGAGCTGGATGTCTGGAGGACTGGGCCATGTCACATGGAGAGACGTTTGAGGAAGGCCTAGCTGATTAGGAAGAGTGGTGGGACCAGCAGCAGCGACTAGCCGTAGTGCAAGCTCTCCTGCCATGTAGTCTGTGAAGGCTGCTCTCACTCATCCCGCTCACCTGCTGATGTTTCCCACTTTTCCTTGTCCTTGGCTCTTAGAAAGACAAGTTTCAAGATGATCCGGTCCCAGTCCTTGTCCCTGAAAATGCCGACGCAGCAAGACTGGAAGGGTACCCCATCGGCCAGCCCGGTCATGTCTCCCTTGACCCCTGTGCTCTACGGAGCCAGCTCCCCGCCCCTGCCTGCACCCTGTGCCATGCCCGAGTACCAGCGGGTCATCATCAGCGGAGATTACTGTGCCGGGGTAAGGCAATGTGAGAGTGTTGGAAGGGCCTTGGGTACCGAAGCTGGGGGCTCCTGCCACGTCCATCCTGAATCCTGGCTTAGCTTGTAGGGGTCTGGGAGGTGGTGGAGAGGAGGCATGGGACACTGAAGAGGAGGTAGCTAGTGGGCTGTGGTACCAGGGTGTCTGGGGGACTTCCCCTGCTTGTCAGAGGCCCATGGCTGTGGCTGTCACGCTGCTCAGTCTGTCATCCCACTGAGAAGGGTGCCAGCCTGGGCATCTAATGTTCCCAACTGTCTAGTGGCTTCAAAGTCATGGGCCAACTGGTTAGTACAAAATCAGTGCTTGATGAGGTAGTTTAGGAATAGTATCATTAAATATAGGCTAAGGGCCGGCCAAATAGCTCAGCAGATTGAAGCGCCTACTTAGGCAGATGCAGTGGCTGGCTGGGGTTCTACCCTTGGCATGCCATGCCGGCCCTGCCCCTGGGATGCAGGGATTGAGGTTGGGCATGGTGGCGCACACCTGTAATCCCAGCTCTTTGGGAGGCTGAGAACAGGTGGATCACCACAAGTCTGATCTATGTAGTAATACCTTGTGGACTCTTACTAAAAATACAAAACTAAATAAACAAATACAGGCTAGATCTTCTCAACCAGGAAGGCACAGCACCCCCACCTTTGTCCGTTTAGGGAGAACAGTACATTAATCTACAAAAAGCTTCCTTGAAGTGCACGGTATTTCACCGTATGGCTGTGCCATGACTCACGCTAAGGTCCTGTGGATACGAACTGAGGCAGGAATCAATGCAGGCCTCGCCTGAAGATCAGCACCCTGGTCAAGCCTCGACATTCACCTCTAGGCAGAATGGTGGCCAGGCTGAGTGTATGTGGCCCAGGGTGTGGCCCAGACACTTACTTCCCTCCTTTCTGCCAGTCAGAACTAGTGAGAAGTAGGCTGATCTTGGCACCACAGAGTCTGCCATCAGCCAAGGGGGCTGGCACACTTCTGAGCTCGGTTGCTGGCTCCTGCCCCGCTTGGATCCCAAGCACCTTCTCTGATAGCCTGAACCTGAGCCTGAGTCTCTTGTCACACTGAGATCCTTCAAAGAAAGCAGCTGGCTTTGCTGTAAACAGGGACATCATTTTGCCAAAGATAAATGTATCTGTCCACCCATTCATGCCACTTTCAGAGCCTTCCCATAGGGGCATAAAGTGGAATTAACCACCCTTGTGAAACATCACGGGCAGGAAAGAGAAGCTTCCAGCTTTAAGGAAAGCAAAGAGTATGTGGAATGCAATGATAAATACACACTGAGGCTGGAGGAGAGGGTAGATTTCTAGCTATGTCTGTACTTGTGGGGCATCTGAAGCGATTGTGAAAATGTGGATATTGTTGGCTCTGGAAGGCAGAAGCTGGTGTCTG
This sequence comes from Ctenomys sociabilis, assembly GCA_004027165.1. Classification (NCBI taxonomy): domain Eukaryota; kingdom Metazoa; phylum Chordata; class Mammalia; order Rodentia; family Ctenomyidae; genus Ctenomys; species Ctenomys sociabilis. Next base: position 1,066 of record PVKA01016185.1, on the reverse strand, counting down.
TTGCATTATCTTCTGTACTTGTCTATGTGTCTATAATATTTTAAAACTAAATGTAATTATACTATGACATAGACCAGAGAGGAGATTCCCAGCCCGCACCTCCCTCCATCAGGCTCGCTATCCTGCCTTGTCTGTTCATGTCCCCAAGTTCATTCACACTTGGGTGACATCCTCCTTGCTGAACCCACGGTGGTCAGTGGCCACTGGAGGTGTCACTTATCCCTGACACAAGGCAGCTGTGGGAAAGCAAAACGTTCTTGGGCTTTGGGACTCAGTCAGATCAGAGTCTGAGGTTTGACTTTGTGACTTTCTGCCAAGTGATTAGTCCTTTCTGTGCTTTGGTTTCTCTAGTTTTAAAATGGATTGTGGTATGGAGTGAAATGAGAGGGTTCGTATATGAGAAGGTTGTATATGTAGCACATGACCACAAGAGGTGTTTGTCAGCCAATGGCTGGACACATAGATATATTTATTAATTTATTTAGTTTTTTGTTCGTTTTCACATCAGAATCCCAAGACTGTTTGCGACTAACTGTGATGGCACTCTGGCAGAAGTGGCAGTCAGGCTTTGGGGCAGCAGCAGACTTGTGGTTTAGTCAACGGCCGGAGACAGGGGCGGCCGCTGGATATGCAGGACTGGATATCTGCCTCTTTCCCTGCAACCCTGACCCTGTCCTTGCATCTCCTATCATGTTCAGTACTGCATTTCATAATATAGCATTTAGTACAGCATGTCATTACATGACATAGCCAGCAATTTGTTGCCAAGTAGGCTGTATGTTAGGTGATCTTACCCAACCATCAGTCAGTACAAGCGCCCTGAGCACACTGGAGGCAGGTTAGTGATAATCCACGCACATGTAGCTTGGGAGAGCTCCATTATGAGTGGAGGAGCTCCTACATTCTCATTCTTCCCATAATGGATTTCTCTGGCTCTTGACAATCTCTGTCTTTGGTTAAGAATGAAGGATTACAGAATCTCAATACTGCAGATGAAACAGCATTGCACAGGACCCGCGGCCCAGTGGCCAGCCCAGGTGGAAGGACCCTGTGGCCCCTGCCTGGA
>PVKA01016184.1:0-48419 GCA_004027165.1 Ctenomys sociabilis | reverse complement strand
CTTTCTGCTGTTGTTCCTTTGCTGCTGTATCTGTTACTTCATTCGTTGCAGCTGAGCTAGTGTCCTCTGCCCTTCCTGATGGACTCGAGGTCTGGGATTGCATTTTTCCCCTTCTCTTTGTCATTTTGTATAGCACTGATCTTTGACCTTTGGTGTAGAGCTTTGGTGCAGCTATAACCTTAGCTTGTTATGAGATTCGCATGCCAGTCTAATAAGTTTGAGATTTTCCAGGTATGCCTATCCTAGGTCTAGCTGTTGTGTTCAATTCCTTTTTTGCTGCAGCTCCTTTGGTTCCGCTATGTTGGTTCCTGGGGTCAGCCCTGCTGTGTCAGGCAGGGCGTTCCCCAGGTGGGTGGGCCTGGGCTTTGGTGGGTTTTCTGGGCTCACAAAAGGATAGTGGATGATCTTATTCACTGAGTAGGCTGTACTGAGCCGGCCAGCTTGTGCTGGGTCCGGGTCTACAGGCCGTAACCCAAGAAGTCTGGGAAAGGTCCCTCTGTTGCAGTGGCCTGGAGCCCTCACTCAGAGGCCAGGCTGTGCTGGGTTCGGTTCGTAGCGTGGGACCGTGGATTGCTGAGAAATGTCCCTCCGGTGTGGCAGGCTAGGAGTTCTCACTCCAAGCTGACCTGCACTGGGTCTGGGGCTGTGGGCTGGGACCAGTAATCACCTGGAAGTGTTTCTCTGGCACAGTGTGCCTGGAGCTGTCACCCGGCCATGGGAGGTGACGGGCAGCTTAATCCCTGGGAAATGTATCTCAGGCACGACGGGCCTGAGGTTCTACACTCACTGACCTTTGATTCCCAGAGAATCGGGGAAATTCCCACTCAATCCGTGGGCTTTAGGTCAGGGGATCCGGGGAGGTATTGGTGAGTGGGTCCTGAGGTTTCAGACCAGTCACTGGCTTGGAGGGGTTGGGGACAGGGATCCGCGAAGCACGTGTGGGAAGAAGCCAAAGGCTCTCCCTCAGACTCACCACACTCTCACTGCCCTGGGAAGCCTGGTGAGTCCTGTAAATTCGCTCTCGCTGGGATAGCTTGGCACGGGATCCAGGAGGCCGCTGGAGTCAGCCACTGTCTCTGGCCGGTCTCAGGAGCTGGGCGGGGGCGGGCGGGATGGAGCAAGATGGCGGAGTCGGCCGCGGTGTCTCTGGCCGGTCTCAGGAGCTCCGGACAGCCATTTTAACCTAAGCATCATGGGAAATAAATGCCTACCATGTTTAACTCTGCATAATTTTAGTTTCCTGAATGAGTTCAATCATTTATTAAGAACAATTTAAATACATTAGAGTCCAAAACTGATTTAGAAAATTTCCTAATTTGCAACAGTTTCCTCATTTATGTTACTATTTCTTTCCCCTGACCTCTTTGGGTTGGTACTTTAGTTACATGTGCATTAGGAATGTATGCAATTTAAACTTTGTAGTATGTACTCCTTTGATTTGGATTGCTTCATAAATATTATCTTAGTACAATTTATGAATGCTGTTGCTTAAATATAATGTTTTTTTTTTTCTTTTAAGTGACCGTCCATAAAGTATATCATAATCTTGGTTTTAAGCATTTGGATTATTTTAACACTGGTTTTATTGTGAAGAAAACAGGTAAGAGGAGTTTTACACAAGTCTTATGGAACACATTAAAATGATATAAATAATACCTACATACATTATGTAAATCCATGCACAAATAATACACATTTAGTGATTTAACATTTTAATGTTTGTGAAGTATCATAACAATACTTAAGCATACTTTTAAAGAAAATACATGAGACTGAGGTACAAGTTGTCATTTTAAACATAATATACTGGGTATTTCATGACACACTGAGGGAACATTTGTGACAAAGTTCCTAAGCATGTTTCCAATCCAGCCTTTCTATAAAGCTTCCAGTAGAAACCAAATGCCAAGGAAAGAAGAGTAGACTCTGTAGTGGTGGGAATGCAATCCAGCAAATCCAGAGCGTGGTATTAGTCTTGAAAATTGAAAATAAGTCAGATACTGTATGGAATAATGGAGTAACTGGTGTAGGGATCATATAAAAAAACACTGAATATGTCATTTTGAAGTGGAGTATTTGAAGGATGTGATCACAACCTAGTAGTTATTTAACAAAAGTTATTGTTCAGAAATGTGTTCTGAAGAATTTAGAATTGAGACATCTGTGAATTACTTTACAATACTCAAGCAAGGAGGATACAATTTGTAATGACAAAATGCTGACTTATTTTACCTCAGAGGTTTGTTATCCCATTTTACTTACACTTACAATTGTAGAACACAACAAAAACTTTGTTATAAAATAATATTAATAAAATGCTTTAACAGAATCCTATCTACTATCAATAACTCACAGGTGATTCATTCTTGTTTTTGTTTGTTTGTTTGCTTGATTTTTACGGGAGCATCTACAGGGTGTTCAGGGTCTCACTACTAAATCTGATTCTCAGTGATCCTCTGGTTTATAGCCTCCCAAGAGCTGGGATTACAGGTGCGCGAGCCACGCCCAGTCTCCATCTCTATCTGAGCGTGTCCTAGGCAAGGGGCTTGCATGGCAGGCTCGGTGATTCGTTCCTTCTTTTTTTTTTAAATTTTAACCATTTGGTACAGGGTCTTGCTGCGCAGCTTGGACTCACAATGGTCCTCCTGTCTCAGCCTCCGCAGCCCTGGGATCACAGGCCTGCACCACATATCTGGTTTTGCACACAGGCTCGTGGCATCTGGTTCTAGGGATCGAACCCTGATCCTTGAGCTTCCTGGCAGGTTCTTAGACTGCTGAGCTATCTCCCTGGCCCAGAGGATTCATTCTTAATAAAGTTACTATACATTCATTTAAATGGACTTAACAATACATTTACTAAAATTAATTAGTTTAATATCCAGATTTATGTGTTTATTCTTAAAAATTTTTTAAATGCAAGACTGTTAGAATGCCATTGTACTTTTAGTCAACCGCCTCATTTAGCTGACTTCTTAAGAATCCAATATTAAGATATCACTTATAAATAGTAAATTTTAAAATATTACAAATTATTTTTAAATGATAATAATATTAATGCTATTAATATTAATAACATTAAATGATGTTACATGTTATCATTAATAAGCACTTCTGTTCATTTAATGTTTCATTATCTTAACATTAGTAATGAGGATTTTATACTTTTTTCCTCTATTGGTAGCTTTACCAATAAAAGTAAAGAAATAACAAAGTTTACTGATTCATGCAATCATAATGCATATAGTGTAAAGCCATCTTCCCAAGATTTCTTGCAAAGGGAGAAAAGTTACCATGAGTGCTACATTTATGATAGCAGGAAAATCAATACAATAAATTACATATTTTATATCCACATATAAATGCATTAGATACATTCTGATTATTCCCAACATTCTTGTAAATTTTCTAATGCAGGCTGTTTATGTCCCTCTATAAACAAATACTTTCCAGATACCCAAGATTTTTTTTATTTTAGCACATAGTTAACTATATCTTTATATACCATAAATTTACACCTAAATCTTTCCTCATTTATAAAGCTCTAGTCACTTTCAAAGTTAATTGGAAACTTAAAATTTTCCCTAAAGCTCTTTGAATAAAAGGTCAGTGAAGAGATAATAACAGTCATATTAAAAATAGGACATGAGATGAGAATATTAATAAACCACCTCAGAGCTATATTCTTACAAAATATATTTGAAAATGTTAAGTGTAGTATAAATAAGTCTTATAATTTTAAGAAATTTCTGAATAGAAGGAAGAAACAACTAGAATGCTCAACTAACCAGTTTTAGTAATGGTGATGCAGTTCAGGGATTAAAATGTGCATGAAATTACGTAGAGGAGAACCATGGTGCAAAAAAAGCATTCTTGATAAAAATAGTCTTATGTACAAATAATTCATCCTAATTCCTGTTACTTATGAAGTTATTATTAGAGAATTAACTACTAGTAGTGATTTAAATCCAAATTTCCCCTGTGCACTGACCTTGGAAAGTGCATCTGGCCTATACCTAGGCAGCAGGTTCCTCTAGCACCTAAACCCCCTTACTTCTAGGTTGCTCAAGCTGTTCATACAATTTATCTTTCAGACCAGAAGTCACCTGAGAATGAAAGAACTTTGAATGATTGCCCGGGGACAGTGAAAATCTGCTTGTCATCTTCGTGAGCTACATGGTAGATAGTTACCATTCAGCTCATGAAAATGACGTAGAACTTTACTACAAATTGCTCTAGAGCTCAGGAAAACTGTGAGGCGTTCGCTCCGGTGTAGATTTAGAAGATGCCAGATCCAAACGCAGCTCAGTGGAATCCTGCTACGGGTATTTTGTTTTTGGGATTCTTGGTTTTTCCTAACCTCACATCAGTTTTTTTCCTCAGGGATACACATGCCCTCTCCATCATCTCCTGCTTCAATCTGGAGATTTTTTTCCTCAACTGTGAAGACAGCAGGAATACACATCAGTTTCCTGAACCCTCTAAGTAGATAGTTTTCCTTCTCCATGGTATGATTCAGGGTGCGCTGAGACAAGTATTAAGACTGGGCGTGGTGGCGCACACCTATAATCTCAGCTCTTAGAAGCCTGTAAACAGGCAGATCACTATGAGTCCAATCTAGTAGTGAGACCCTGAACACCCTGTAAACCCTTCCCTAAAATACAAAAATTATAAATAAATAAACAAAATTATAATACACTCTAAAAATTTTTCAGTGACCCATATGGGTAATACTGTAACTCATACTAGAAATCTATCAGGCAGTTCTAGTAAACTTTTCTTCTACTTTTCTGTTTGTTGATATATTAATGAGTATCTTGGGTTTTTTTTCTTATCCTCTGTTTTATATTTTATTGCTTCAGATAACACTGTAGGAGATCATGCTTCTCAGTCAAGATGTGTCCTTCTCTAACCCACTAAAAAACAATAATAAACTCCAGGCAGCTCTACTGTCCTGGTGTGGTATCTGTGAGAATTTTCAAAGAAGACATGAGACCTCCTGTAGGTTCGACTACACCTCCATGCTCTCAGTTGCTTGGGAGCCCAGCTTATTACCCAGCAGCCTGAAGGTCCCAGTTACGAGCACAGCGATTGTAAAGCAGGCAGAAGGCAGTCGGTGCGCTATGGACCCATTCCGTGTTAATTTAGGGGACTATCTCACATAAATTCAGTTGGCCCTGAGCCACACAATGTCCTTTGTGGTTCAAATTGTGCGCTAAGCAGCAACCGCTCCCCATGCACTCTTTGGTGTAGGCCCCACCAACCAGAGCACAGGTGGCGATTGTCTTTAAAACATATTTGGTTGCTGCAGGGTCTCACTACACAGCTCAGACTCATAGTTGTCCTGCTGTTTTCAGCCTTCCCTGCACTGGGATTACAGGCGCGCGCCACCACTCCTAGATGTGGAGGTGGGGCTGGTTCAGCCCACCCTGTGGGTGAGGCTGGCCCAGCTTGTGGTGCCGGGGTTGAATCGTGGTCTCTGCGCTTGCCTAAGTAGGTGCCTTAGTCCACTGAATGATATCGCCAGCCCCAAAGTTATAAAGTAAAATGTTTCACTGCTCTAAGAGACTATGAAGACTGTCCTCCTTTCATAGACTAAAAAATTTATATGTCATATTCTACATCCCTTAATAAAATATCATTTAATTTATATGTAATATTTATGAAAGTGCATATATATATATATATATATATATATATATATATATATATATATCCCATATAAATTATAGTCTTCCTTCCTGCTTTACCAATTAAAGTTATTTCCCAGTAGCTATTTTCATGGCATTTTGTACTCTGTTGTGACTATTACTAAATGTCAAAAATAAGTTATCATCATAGTTATAGTTAATGTAACTGCAATCTTGCTAAGTTAATATATGTATATCTCAGTACATACTGGTAAAAATCTGAAAAATATTCTCTCTCCTGATTTATAGATGGAAAATTGATTTCTCCATTTACTATCCACTAGTCATATATAAACTGATTTTTAACCTCTGCTAATTCTTTGCTCTGCTTACATTAGTTTTCAAGTTTAATCCACCTTGGAAAATTAATTTTTATAAACATGATTTAGAAGATATGAATCTTTGAAATACATTCCCCCACAAAAAAGAAACTATACAGAGACGGTGCTGAATAACGGCCCACTGTCATGTCCCTGGGAGGACTGATTTTTGTTTCATTGTCTCTTAGAAGGTATAATATACAGGAAACTTGGTGAGTGCTTAGAAAATAAGAAGTTTCAAAATATGTTCTGAGGCTCAAACAGAAGCCATGAGGGAGTGAACATGACAATGCAGAGTAAGTGAACGATCAGATATTATTCTCCTGATTCTTCCAAACCTGTTCCTTTCTTCTAAGAATTTGTTTCCTATGTTTAAGAAAGTATTTAGAAAGCAGGAAATTCAGGTAGGAATTAGGGACAGAGATGCACTAAACATAATTGCAGTCCATTTTGAATCTAAGCTGTAGCGCATATGTTGTGAGCTATTCCAAATATTGATGGCACAACATTTTAACTGTCACATACATAGTTCAAGACGGTTCAAGCATGGAGAGTTGCAGGTTAAGAATTATCAGAGTTTCCTGCTCAGCTCTATGAACAAGGAATAGGAACATTGATGAGCACCAGACAATGTCATCAAATCTTTCCAAACACACTGAAAGGTTATGGAAAAACACATATTTAATTTTGCTTTCCAAGTGAACTCTATTTTAAAAGAAATATGAATAAATGTTTTAGTAAGTTTACTGATAACATTATCAGAATGAATACAAAATCTCCTTTTAGTATTTTTATAGCACTGAGAGTATGAACTCTCATCACAGAGCAAACTATAGCTTGAACAAAAGTAAGAGCTGGGATTCAGGTAAAATAAAGGCTACCACACGCCTACAAAAAAAAAAAAAAAAAAAAAAAAAAAAAGAACATTTAGTTATCTGGACAATTACTGAAGCTACAATTCATTTATCTACTCTCCCCTGCAGAAACATCATTAGCAGACCAGTTTCTTAATCCTGCTGTAATTAGATGCCACTTACAACATTATGAGACCGCAGATGGTCCGGGCTTTGGAGAGGGACCCAGTGAGGTCACACAACTACAGAGGGAAAAAATTACTTGTCTTTCCCTCTTCTGCTTTGCATCACTTGCTTAGACATTTTGTAGACGAAGCATGTACACTTGTTATAGTCCAATCTTTTGCATGTTCATATATTGTCTTTTACAACCCGAATATGTGTCATCAAATTCAGTCCCGTTAAAAAGGGAATTTTTGAAGTTGAACCACTCATATTCTCTTTTTATCATGAGGTACATTAAACTACACATTTGTTTAGCATGAAACAATGGAAGTAGAGACAATTACCTAATCTTTCAGGTCAGAAAAAAAACTGATCCATCTAAAAACCATGTAGAATATTGGTGCCATGCAACAGGAGGATGGTGTAGCAAGGTCTGGTGGCAGAAGAGGGCTGGTTAGTTTGCTAGAATCCATTCCCTAACAAATGTTTTTGCAGCCAGACTTGTGGAATGAGCTCTGCAGCTAATTAACCCAAGCTCTGATGAGGTAAATTTTTAGAGAAGAAAATAACATCAGTTGGGATATGAACAGCATCTTGGATTGAGAGAGAGAGACAGAGAGAGAGAGAGAGAGAGAGAGAGAGAGAGAGAGAGAGAGAGACTCATAATGAGAATTCCTAAAGGAAGTGTTGGATATAGGGTATATTTTAATTTAGACCACAAAAGCAGAGAAACAAGAATACTAGTCTACTAGTCTTTGCTGTTTTATCCTCTGTTTCAATATCATTCTAAAATTCGATTATTGAGGCAGAGTGCAGCAATATAATATCATAAATAACAATTTTTACAAGACACTGAAGAAATAATGTATTTTGTCACTGATGAAATCTTGAAAAATCAAATATGACAGGTTCCACAGATATTGAACGTTTTATTAACTGTGATGCGAAATCCTTTGAAAGTCAACTAAGTGCGAACATTTATTTTCTTTATATGCATACTATACCATTAACTATATAAGTATCTCATTTAAAAATAAGGTAGAATTCATGCATTTGTTTACATGAAATGATTGTTTAAACAATATTAGTCTATTGCAAAACTACAGTTTCGAATAATTATTACTCCATTTTTTTTAAGAACACCTATATTTATAGCAGCACAATTTTTTAGAGCTAAATCTTAGAAACACCCCAAATGCCCATCAGCTGAGGACTGGAAAAAAAAAAGTTGTGATATATTTATACAATGGAGTATGACTCAGTACTAAAGAAAGATAAGCTTGACGCTATTACAGGTAAACAGATGCAACTAAAGTTATACTCATAAGTGAAATAAATCAGATCTTCATGTGTAAAAATCATATTATCTTCCTAACATAAGAACCTGAAAGAATAAATAAAATCTGAAAGGTACGATAGATACAGTAAAAGGAAAAGATAAATGATAAAAAGGAAGGAATATTTGGGATAAGAGAGGGAGAAAGGAGGGCCAGGCAGATAGCTCAGTAGAAAAAGCACTTGCCTGCCAAGTGCAGGGTCCTAAATTCAATCCCTAATTCTGAAAAATAAAAGACAGTGGAGAAAAGAGAAAAGGAAGGGAAAAAATATGTATGTATATACACAAGATAGGTAGGATCATTAAACTACTAATATCTTTTGGTTTTTCAAAGGGAGAACTTCATGTTTAAATTTTTTATTTTGACCCATTTCACATGCTTATACTGGTGTTCTGAGCAATTACAATGAAGACAATGATGTGCAATATAATAAGCATTGCTGAATTCCTGTAGTACTGTTTTCTGCAACTCTGTCTCACTTCCAGTGTTTTATCTATTTTTATTCTATTTAAAATAAAAAAAGACACAAGATTATATAGAGTTTGGGAATGTAGCTCAGCATTGGAATAACTGCCAAGCATGTGTGAAGTCTTGAGCTCAATCCTTAGGACTGCTATGAATCCATCATGACCTCTGCATTACATGGACAGTAATGTCTCAACAGAAACGTGTTTTTTCTTTTAATTTTATTCATGTTAAATTCTTCTCTACATATATACATATGTATTATATATATACATATATAATCACTATATACACTTATATCACTGTATATTGTCTATTTATATATATGTGTGTGTATATATATGTGTGTATATATATATATATATACATGTACGTACATATATACATATTTAGTGGTATTGAAAAGACACTATGATATATTAAAAAATTTCTGAAAAACCACAGTCAGAAACATGTTGCTTAGGTGCTGATTTTATCAATAACCATTTAAGAATCTATAGACAAATACATTCTCTTACCCAGCTGTAGAAATCTCAAAAGTCCATTGAGTTGTTTGTTACTCTGGCATCTCCACTCTCCATGCAGTTATTTCTTTCAATAAGTATTTATTAAGCTCTTGTTATCTTTTTTTGGCCATTTGTCCTTTGGGATCTAGAGAAAACAGCTATGAATTTTTCATAAATGCCCCTTCTGTCATAGAAAGAAACAACGGGTGTTCCTTGGCACGTGTGTCTTGAAAAGGCTGAACGTGCTGTACGAGATTCTGGAGACAGGTTCCTCTAGACTGACTCATCAGGACCAAGTGCTACCATTTAGGCTCCAGAATGAATGAGAAGAGAAAAGAGGAGAAAAGGATTTCCTGTAAGCAATGAAAATCATGTAAGAATCGAGAATTGCATAGGAAAAGGTAAAAGAAGACAGCATCTTAGTTGGCATGGAGCCTAGTAGTCAGAATTTATATTCCCAGTTAGATTCTTTTTTTTTTTCAGAACCCTGGATTGAACTCAGGCCCTTGTGCTTGCCAGGGAAGCACTTATTCTACTGAGCCATCTCTCCAGCCTCGAGTCAGAATTTATAAAGGCTGGAAAAGAGCATGCTGCATAATTCACTGTTCCCTCTGCATTAATTTACTCTTAAAGAGCTGATAAGTGTATGAGGAGCTTCCCATTTTTCAATGTCTCTCTGACTGTTGTGGGGAGAAGTCATCAGGAAAGGAAGGGTGGAGACAAGTGTTGCCAGTCAGGAAAATAATAGAACAAAAGCAACAACTGATGGAGGTGGTGGTACAGACTGAGACTTGAGTGGATTTTGTTTCAGAAATATTTGGAGTGAGGGTTCCATAGTGACTGCTGTGATAGTAAGGATCAAAGCAGTACAAGACAAACTCAGTCTTCCACAATTAACGGAATAATAATGGCAGGTACTTTGAGGAGTGCTTTCATCCGTATTCTGTTACTGCAATAGAATACCTGGGATAGGTTCTTCCTAAAATAGAGCAGTTTATTTATAGATCAAATTGTTAGAAACCAGATGGCCACAATTGTGTGACTTCTTACAAAGGTCTCATGACAGATGGCTCAAAGTGGCAGCAGTAAGAACAAGAAGAGCCTGCTGCTAAGAGAACGCCAGAGAGACCCAGAGACTAAGTTTCCCTCTTTTAGTGTAACAATTTACTCTCTATTTGTTTCTTAATTTTTGTCTTTATTGGTACATTTTTGAGGCACATTCTGGTTCCATTCCTCATGTACAGGTAGGGCATGTACTCATCTTAATTATTTTTTCTTCACCTTCTCCTGACCTTCAGCCCTTCTCCTTTGATCTCATGATCCACCACTTTTTTACAAAAAAATAATCCACATACTTAATTCCTATTATCTAGCTTTGTTTTGTTCTTTATTTATTTGGTTTCTCATATAAGAGAAAGCATAGCATATTTAAGCTTCTGTGTGCGATTTATCTCATTTTACTATTTTGGTCTCAAGGCACATCCATTTTCCTACCAAGATCTTAAGTTTTTTCTCCTTCAAGACAGAGCGATACTCCATTGTTCATGGGCATCTCATGTTTGTTTTCTATTTATCTATTAGTTGACATATAGGCAGTTTCCAAGATTCAGTTGTTGCTGCAAACATGGTTATGTATATTTGCATGTGTCACTAAAGTATGGTATCTTAACTCTTTCAGGAAGATACTGAAACCAATTCTGGTGGGAAGTAGAGTCCCATGAAAACTATGTTAATCCCTTCCATGGGAGAAATCCTAATGACATAATCACCTTTCTGACCATCCTGTGTTTTATTCCCTACTGCCTCAACACCATCACACTGAGAACCCCCTTCCAACACATGAACACATTCAAACTTACTCAAACGATAGCAATGGAGAATACTAGGGAGGTCGTCTCGAAGGTAAATCAGAAGAGTTTTGTTTTAAGCCAGTTAATAGGTATATTTTTAGGATTTCCACTGTGAATGACAAGTCTGAAATCAAGGAACTGGGCACTTAGGTAAATATTTGACAATGAAGCTTAAGGAAACAGTTTGGAGCAAAGAGTCTGTATAATAGGTAGTCCATAAAATGCACGTCGACTAAATGGCTTATGTTCAATTTGGTCAGGTTGGAAGTTTTCAGAACAGATTAGCTGATCAATTTGGACCTTTTGCTAGATCCACTGCATGTGTTTTCCTGCGCAAAACAACAGGGACTGCAACAACAAAATCCTTTAATACATCTAAACATTAAGAGCAAAGTCATTCCTCAAAGAGACATTAACACCCACTTCATCCAGACTGAAACGTGAAGTCAAAATTATAATTTATTGATTAGCCATATGGAGCAGATATATTCAAGCAAAAAAGTGTTATTTTCAATGTAAGAAAAAAATAATGTGAGAAAAGTTAATGCAGAACACTTCTTGGGTTTTTTTTTTTTTTTTTTTTTTTTTTTTTTTTTTTTTTTTTTTTTTTTTTTTTTTTTTTTTTTTTTTTTTTCAGGGATCAAATTTGGGAGCTTGCACAAGCCAGACAGGAGCTTGAGACTGAGCTGTCTCCCTGGCCCTCATGCTATTCTTTTAGCCTCTTTTCTCAAGCCAATTCCATGATAACTTGGCATTACATGTCGAAGTTTCCCACAGTGAAAAGAATGCTACTCCTGTTGAAAGAATTGGCTCGAGATGGTCTTTCTTCCTCCAGAGACGATTTGCCAACAATTCCATAGATACATTCACGACAGTTGTCTATACTGAAGAACTTAGGAATGGTGCTAAAAAGATGCTACCGATTCTCATCTCTACTGTGCATGTCATAAGTCTTTCTCTTCTTTCTCTCCTTAACAGTTCTTTCTTTTGAATTGAAACATTCTTTATAATAACAAATTGAGAACTTTAATGAGACCTCTCCAAGGCTTCTAGGTATATTGTCATATAAGTAAATTGTGTGTCAATTGAATATCTGGATTTTCTGGTAGCAATGCTATATTTCCTTGGTATAAGACTCTGCCTTATAAGATCATGAAACATTCTAGAAAGTTTTAAATGTGCCTACTTATTTGCCTTTATTGAAAAGCAACAAAGACTAAATATTCCTTTTATAATAGTAATGGAAGAAAATTAAGGTTCACTGTAATAAATTTAAAGGGTCCCTATGATAAATTAATCATATTTCCTTGCCATTTAATCTGTGAAATGCAGTAGCTTTAAAACCGTTCATCAATTTGGGAACTCAGGTGACATTATGTTAAAAGTTATTTTTTTTAACCTGAGGACCGAGGAGAATTATTTGAAAAGGATTGCAATTTCCATAACAATTTATAGATGTTTAAGAGCACCCCTCCTCTGTGTGGGCTTTCCTTGTTCAGAAATGTCAAACCAGGATTGAGGAATTCTTATCCCCTAAAAATCAATCTTGTGATAATTTTGACAGCAAGTATTTCTTGGCTTTTCACAAGGAGCTAAGTATTTTACCAGGTATTTTATGTGAAATATTGTCTTTAATTAATAGACAAATCTTCCAGCTAAGTCACTGTACTCTATCATACAGTCAAGTTAGCTAAAGAACATGAGATAAAATTATTTACCTAAGTCTTCAGTACTCAAACAAAAATGAAGGAGGCTGGTGATATAGCTCAGCAGCTCAGCAGTACAGTGCATGCCTGGAAAGCACAAGGTTATGAGTTTGATTCCTGGTTAAAAAAAAAAAACAAGTCCTTAGCACTCCGAGGAGATACTGCAGGGTTAGCAGCAAGTGTGTTGGAGCTGAGGATAACCTCCAACCATTGTATTGGATTATGCAGCTTTATTGATCTAAATATTCTTTGTATTCATGGAACCTCTGCAGGGCTCTTTTCCAAAAATTTTCTTTAATACTTAGAGCTATTGCCCATTTCCGTTTGCAACACAGGAATGATTGCTTTATCATGTGGAAAGGTAGTGTTGTGGTTGTTACAATCGTTCTGTAGCTTGTAATAGTCAAGTTTATAAATGGGATCCTGTACTAATAGTCCTGGGATAACCGGTGAGTACATATATACACATGCAAGTATTATCCAAAGGAACTAAGAATCCCTTTGTTTTATTTGTCTATTTTCAATTTGCTTGCTTTCATTGGCTTCCTGGCTCATTGGAAGGCACAGTTCATACACATCTCAGGCCGATGTCGGGTGCCAAGGACACAGGTGTTGTGTTGCTGCTTCCCCTTTGCCTCGTAGGTCTTTAGGCCATGGAGCCTCTTCACCCTCACACCCAGAGTCCTAACTGACTGTGCCTAACATCTCTCATGGCTGGGTGAACAATATTCTCTGTTTCACAATCAGTAGGCTGCGGTTAAAGTAATCCTAGTGGGACAAGAAACGGAAGATACGCGAAATACCACTATGCCCTCCGTTGCTTCCTTCTCTTTTCTATTCAGTCACCTCTGTTGAGCTTCTGGAGGCAAATTGTATAAAAGGGAACTGGAGTTTTTTTTCTCTTGATCTGCCTTTGTACATTCTTCGTGCTCACCCACTCTGTGTGATTTCTTGCCCTGGGGAGATTTCTCAGGGTTTGGAGAAAGTATTCCCTCTGAATTTGCCATCCCATTCTCTGAAGTCCTACACCTTTGTGTGAAGATTCTCTTGGAGTTTTCCCTCTTTGTGTATGTCAAAGAAACTCTAGACTGGGTAAATTAAGGAAAATTCTAAGTACACTTTTCTAAATTTATTTTTTATTTTAATGAAGTACAAATATCAATCAGACAGTTTCAAGACACCTTAACAAGACAGATTTGATAAATTAATACATTGCAAACTGTTTTCATAATGTTTTGGTATCCTACAAGGTGCATACATGATATATTTACAGATATTATTTTAGCAGATGTCTCTTAGTAAATTAATAGTGTAGCTGCTTACTAATCTTATTTTTTATACATGAATTATATCAAAAATTCAATAATTATTTTCCTAGTTGATGACCGTAGTACTAGAAGCGGACATAATATCCTGTCTAAGTACACTTTTGCAGTATGATATGCTCATGTTCTTTGTGGAGAACGGCTTCATCTCCGTAATATGCACTAATTCCTTTTCCAATACTTATCCTCCATTTCCTCCCAGCTTCTTGACCCCCTTCCCTTTCACAAAATATATATCTAACATCTGCCATGATTTGCTTCTTTGTTGTCTTTTGTTTTTTATTTGAATTTTGGTTTTCCCATAGACAAGAAACCATGCAATAGTTAAACTTGTGTATCATATTTATTTCACTTACTACAGCATGGTGGTCTCAAGGTTCATCCACTTACCTCCATGTAATTCAGTTTGTCCATCTTTATGGCAGAGTGTCAACATAATTCATTTAGTTTTTTAAGAAAATGTATTTGGTACAGAGTCTCATTACAAAGCTTACTCAAAGTGTTCCTTCTGTTTTCAACCTCCCCAGCACTGGGATTATAGGCACGCAGCAACACACCTAGACTCTCAGGAGAGTTCATAATAGTTAAAGTTTGGAAGTAGCTCATACTTCCAGAAATCATAAGTGGATAAAAAATGTTGTATTTACATGTTTGATATTTCAACGTATTTTATTTTAAGAGAATGATGACCATAAACCCTCCGGTAGCAAAGACTAATGTGTACTCATTAAATCCTCATTCTCAGTACTGTCTAACCACTATAGTTTGGGCCCCAGCTGCTGTTATTCAGCTTGGTACCACTCACATGTGATTGTTTATCACTCGAATAGGCATCAGTGTACATAGGATGGGGTAACCTGCTCCAGGATTAGGCTCTGACAGAGCAAACTCAAGAAATGATGAGCAAGCACAGAGAAACTGAAGAGCTATGCTGTCAGTGTAGTTCTCAGAAGTGACCACAATTTCTTCATTAAAAGCAGCGTTATTTCTGTGAGTACTGCTGCTCTCTAGAAAGTGAATTACAGGTAGCCTAAGTCAATCACTTAAGTTTGTTTGAGGCCATGTTCTCCTACATTTTTGTTTTGAACTTATTCTTGCAGAAGTTATTTCTTCAGCCTTCCAATCCAGCCTTGAAGACCCTTCTCTTTGCTGCTACGCATAGTGTTCTAATCATCTGTGTTTTTCTGAAATGCCATAATTAATCTGAGTGCACTGGGATTAGGAAATTTGGATTGGACCAATATGTAGGTGACTGCTATGGATACTTAATTAACCGTTAGTGATTATTTATGCAAAAATTTGGGTTACTGAACATAATTGATATCTAAATTTTAGACAATTTTTTTTCATGAGAATTCTCTCTCTTCTCTAAAATATCTGTAGCATGCTGTATGAGACTACAAGAACTTTACCAAAAGCAGATGTTGTGATGTGGGATGAAGCCATCATTCTGACATCTGGAATATACAGAACTCTGTCATTTTTTGGCAGCTAGAACTGTATGTCTGTTCTGATAGCTTCACACAGAGACATAAATTCTTATCAGTAATGATATATTATAAATAGTTTATTTCCATCTCAAACTCACAGATAAAATTCAAACTTACATTTGAGTTCCAAAGAGAATAACTACTGCTTCTATTCTATTTTTATCTCAGATCAGATGAGATAATAGTTTGCATTAGATCATATTATTTAATAACATAAAAATTATTATATATGTTTCAAGTGGATATCATGTTTTGGGGGGCTCTGAAAGATGTAAGATTTAGATATTTTATTATTGGTGTTTAAATTCTATCTTGGCCAAAGCAGTCTGATTAAAAAGCATAAAGTGATTTACTAGTCACAGAATTTTTGAGAGGTTATATTTATAATGAATTAGAGCTGTGAATGCAGTCTTCAGAAAAGCGCATATATAGTAATACTTCACAACATTAGAGAAAATATCAGATATTGGTAGAATACTGCCAATTTTTCTTAAATATATTAATCAAATAAATTTTCCACTCTTCAAATATCCTACTATAGTGAAGTGAGTCATAATTCCCAGATCACAAAATAATTTTTAAAAAGGAGGATTTAAGCTTTACCTATTTAGATATTAAACTGGTCAGCTCCAGAGACCGGCCAGAGACAGTGCAGCCGACTCCATCATCCTCCTCAATCCTGCCGATGCCAGCCCAGCCACAGAGACCTCCCGAGACAGCACAGCCGACTCCAGCAGCCTACTTGATCCTGCCCCAAGCTCTCCCAGTGAGGGGGACTTTGCATGACTCACCTGGCTTCCCAGATCAGTGAGAGTGTGGTGAGTCTGAAGGAGAGCCATTGGCTTCTTCCCATGCGTGCTACCTGGATCCCTGCCCCAAAGCCCTCCAAGCCAGTGACCAGCCTGAAACCTCAAGATCCACTCACCAGTACCTCCCCAGATCCCCTGCCCTAAAGCCCACTGAGCGAGTGTGGATTTCCCCAAGTCCCCGGGCATCAAAGTTCAGTGAGTGTAGAGCTCCAGGCCCACCGCACCAGAGAAATATTTCCAGGTGTTTGCCGGTCCCACCCCCAGCCCCAGACCCAGTGCAGGTCAGCCTGGAGTGAGAACTCCAAGCCTACCATGCCAGAGGGACATTTGTTAGCAATCCCCGGTCCCATGCCATGGCCCAAAACAAAGTGCAACCTGGCCTGTGAGTGAGAGCTCGAGGCCCGCTGCACCAGATGAACCTTTCCCAGCCTTCTTGGGTTCCAGGCTGTAGATCCAGAACCAGCATAGACTGGTTGACCCAGAACAGCCTACTCAGTAAATAAGATCATCCACTATCCTTTTGGGAGCCCAGAATACCTACCAAAGCCTAGGCCCACCCACCTAGAGAGCGACCTGTGTGACACAGGAGGGCTGACCCCTGCAATTTTCCGGATCCTCACCCCAAAGACAGCTAAGATGGGGAATTTTCATTGCTTGCTCTGCATCCCAGTTCGGTTCGTGCTCACCTGAACAGGGAACCAACAGAGGGGAACCAAAGGAGCTGCAGCAAAAAAGGAACTGAACACAACAGCTAGATCCAGGATAGGCATAACTGGAAAATCTCAAACTTAATAGACTGGCACCTGAATCTCATAACAAGCTAAGGTTATAGCTACACCAAAGCTTTACACCAAAGGTCAAAGGTCAGTGCTATACAAAATGACAAAGAGAAGGGGGAAAATGAAATCCCAGACTTTCAGTCCATCAGGAAGGGCAGAGGACACTAGCTCAGCTGCAATGAATGAACAGTTACATCAGCAAAGGAACAACAGCAGAAACCTATAGAGGAAACAAAATGAGAAGTAATTCCCCAAATTAAAAAATAAATATCTGAATACATGGTATCTGAAATAAAGAATGAATTCCAGAAACATTGGGTGGAAAAACTATGCTCACCCAGAACAAGGGCAGAGAGCACTATTCCAGCTGAGATAATATGAATTAACACCATCTGAAGCAAAGAAACAACAGCAGAAAGATCATGAGGAACTCAAAGCAGAAATATTTTCTGAAATCAAAAAAGAATTCTTTGAAAAAAAAAAAAAGAATTCTTTGAAATCATAGCATCTGAAATACAGAAACAATTCCAGAAATATACAGAGGAAAGCGAACTTGGAAGAAACACTACAGAAAAAGAATTAATAACTACCTATAAAGAAGACATGGATAAAAAAGTTGGACATATACAGAGTGTTCCACCCAACCACAACTGAATATACATTTTTTCAGCTTCACACCGGTCATTTTCCAAAATAGACCACATGCTAGTCCACAGGTAATGCCTAAATATATGCAAGAAAATAGAAATTATCCCATGCATACTGTTTGACCACAATGCAATGAAACTGGAAATAAATGACAAAAGAAACCAGAAAAATCCACTAAATTCATGGAAACTAAACAACACCCTACTCAGCAATCAATGGGTTGCAGAAGAAATTCAACAATATCTATAATTCAATGAAAATTCAAGTATAACTTACTGGAATATATGGGAAGTGAAGAAAGCAGTTCTTAGAAGGAAAATCATAGGTATGAACTCACACATTAGGAAAACAGAACAGGAACAAATTAGCACCCTAATGCTGCACCTCCGACAACTAGAAAAAGAAGAGCAAACAAAAGCCAGAGCACAAAGATGGGAAGAAATCATAAAGATTAGAGCAGAAATTAATTCAATTGAGATGAAGAAAATAGATCAAAGAATCCAGAAATCTAAAAGTTGGTTCTGTGAAAGACTAAATAAAGTTGATAAGTCTCTTGCCAACTTCATCAAAAAGAGGCAAAAGAAAATTCAACAACAAGCAATAAGGAATGAAAAGGGTGAAATCACCACAGACCCAGTGAAAATTCAGAAGATTATCCATAGTTACTTTGAGAATCTTTATGCTCACAGAATAGAAGACACAAAAGTAATGGACAGATTCCTTGAAAGGTGCAAATTACCAAAATTGAATCAAGAAGATATAACAACTCTCAATAAGTTGATAAGAGCCAACAAAATACAAAATGTAATAAAAAGCCTACCGACAAAGAAAAGTCCAGGTCCTGATGGATTCATAGCTCAATTGTACAAGAAATTTATAGAAGATATAATCCCCACACTCTACAAACTCTTCTGTGAAGTTGAAAAGGAAACAGTCCTCCCAAAATCTTTTCTCAAGGCAAGTATAATACTGATTCCAAAACCTGGAAAAGACACAACCAAAAAGGAGAACTACAGGCCAGTCTCCCTCATGAACATAGATGCAAAAATACTCAACAAAATCCTGGCAAATAGAATACAGCTAATCATCAAGAAGATCATACACCATGACCAGGTAGGATTCATCCTAGGGATACAAGGATGGTTCAATATTTGAATATCTATAAATGTAATACACTATATTAATAGACTGAAATCTAAAACCACATGATCATCCCAATTGATGCAGAGAAAGCCTTTGACAAAGTCCAACACTCATTCATGTTCAAGGTCCTACAGAAAATTGGGATAGATGGACTGTATCTTAACTTGATAAAAGCCATCTATGACAACCAAAAGCTCATATAATCCTAAATGGGGAAAAACTGAAATCTTTTACTCTTAAATCAGGTACAACATAAGGATGCCCTCTATCACCCCTCCTATTCAATATAGTGTTGGAATCCTTAGCAACAGCCATTAGAAAAGAGGGAGAAATAAAGGGAATAAGAATAGGAAAAGAAGAAGTTAAATTATCACTATTTGCAGATAACATGATACTTTACTTGGAAGACCCCAAAAATTCCACCAAGAAGTTACTGGAACTGATAGGGGAATTCAGTAGCATAGCAGGATACAAAATCAATACTCAAAAGTCAGTAGCATTCCTCTACACAGATAACAATCACACTGAAAGGGAAACAATAGAAACAATATCTTTTACAATAGCATCGTTGAAAATGAAATACCTTGGGATTCACTTAACCAAGGAAATCAAAGATCTTTTCTCGGAAAATTACAACACCCTAAGAAAAGAGATTATAGAGGGTTTCAGAAAATGGAAAGATATTCCATGCTCCTGGATAGGAAGAACCAATATCGTGAAGATGGCCATACTCCCAAAATTTCTGTACAGATTTAACGCAATCCCTATCAAACTGCCACCAACATACCTCCCAGACCTAGAGAAATGATTCCTAAAATTTATTTGGAACCACAAACGACCTTGAATAGCAAAGGCAATCTTGGCCAATCAAGGCAAGGCAGGAAGCATCACAATTCCTGACTTGAAATTATACTACAAAGCCACTGTGATAAAATCAACATGGTATTGGCAAGAAAATAGATCTGAGGATCAATGGAATAGATTAGAAAGTACAGAAGCATCTATGAACACACTCAGCAATCTGGTCTTCAACAAAGGGGCCAATCATACTTATAGGAAGAAGGATAGCCTCTTTAACAAATAGTACTGGAAAACATGGCTCTCTACATGCCAAAAACTAAAACTTTACCCAGCTCTATCACCATGCATTAAGTTAAAGTCAAAATGGATTAAAGTTCTAAACATTAAAACAGAAACACTCAGTCTCCTGGAAGAGAAAGTAGGATGAACTCTTGAAGACACTGGGGTAGGTAAAGAGTTCATGAACAAACATATATTCGCATGCACTTGAAAGGATCAACAACTGGGATTAATTCTTCTTATGAAGCTTCTGCGTGTCAAAAGAAATTGTCAACCGAGTGAAAAGACAACCCACAAATTTTGAAAAAATCCTAACTAATAAGCAATCAGACAGAGGTCTACTGTCTAGAATATATAAAAAACTAAGATATAAGAGGGCCCTCAAATTTAAAGACCCAATTCAGAAATGGGCATCTGAGATGAATACACAGTTCTCAGAGGACTAAATTAAAGAAGCCAATAAATATATGAAAAAAGTTACATCGCTAGTCATCCATGAAATGCAAATAAAAATAACACTGAGATACCATCTCACTCCAGAAAGAATGGCTATCATAAGGAAATCAACCAACAACAAATGTTGGAGAGGTTGTGGGGAAAAGGGAACACTTCTCCACTGCTGGTGGGAATGTAGACTGGTACAACCATTGTGGAGGTCAGTGTGGAGACTCCTCAAAAGAGAAGGACTAGAAACCCCATTCAAGCCGGCTATCCCCCTACTGGGAATTTTCTCAAAGGACCTGAAAATATTGTATCATAGTGATATATTTGTACCTGTGTTTATAGCAGTGCAATGTGTGATAGTAAAATCTTGGAAACAACCAAGATGTCCATCAGATGAGGAATGGTTAAAAAAGATGTGGTATTTCTATATAAAGGACTATTATTCAGCTGTTAAGAATGATAAGTTTGAAGCATTTATACTGAAGTGGATGCCACTTGAACATATACTCATAAGTGAAATAAACCAGACACACATGTGTAAATATCATTTAGTCTCCCTAGTATAAGAATGAAAAGCAGAAATACAAATGGAAATGTGCAACAACAACAACTAAAATCAATTGAGTCTGATAAGGCAAAGTGAATGGCATATGCTGCAGGATACTAATCAGCTTTTCTTCTAGATGGTTAACAACTTAAGTTCACAGCTCAAAGTTGGAGAAATAGAAGAGCCACAAGGCCAGCCAACATTTTGGCCCTAGCCTTTCAAGGTCAGCAAAGACTCAGGACATAGGACAACCTGTAATACAACATCATGAAACTCAGTTGAGCTCCAAATTTTCTGAAGAAGGAGATTATGTAGCCCCAGAGGAAAAAGATCAAAGTTCAATAGTGTGCCTGGGGAGAGTCATATGGAGAGAAAACTTTCTCTCAGTCTCTCATGGAGAGCAAACTGGTCAAGCATTGGCTGTGACTCATCCACATGGATGACACAGAGAAAAGATCTACAGAATAAGGTACAGGATTACAAGATAAACCCTGAGAGGATTTCACTGTCCTCATAAGAAACATATAGTACATGTGTTGGTATATATGTCTTGCTCTATCTAGGTCTTAGTCGTCCAGCAGAAAAGTATAAAAATGAAGTATATATCGCAGGGCCATAATATATATATATATATATATATATATATATATATATATATATATATATATATATTTTTTTTTTTTTTTTTTTTTTTTTTTTTTTTTTTTTTTCTCTCTTTTTGAGACAGGGTCCCACTATGCAGTTCAGGCTGGCCTTAAGCTCACTTTGTAGCTCAGGCTGGTCTTGAACTCACAACAATCCTCCTGCCTCAGCCTCCCGAGTGCTGGGATTACAGGCATGCGCCACCATGCCCGGCTAGGGCCATAATATTTAATTGAGCTGTAAATGGCTATGATTGACAACTTTTTTGGATAACTCACCATTGTTGTGGAATGCTGGACTGTGTTGGATTGTATTATCAAGTACAAGCACCTAAGTTAGTTGAATGACAATGGAGTGCCCAACTTTGATAGGTGTAGACAAAGGAAGGGCTATAGAAAGGAAGAATCATGATGTGTGTGTATGAACGGTACAGTTCGGATAGATAACGCTGTGCTTCTACATAATTCTATGAGAGGCAAGATTTGCACTAATGGTGGTTGGAAGGACATTATGTCGGTTTCTAGTACTATGGCCAACCAGTAGGAATATATCAAGGTAGAAAGTATTAATTATTGAATCTTTGATGTAACAGGTATAAAAAATAAGATACGCAAAGAACTACACTCTATTTACTGATAAGAGACATACGGTATAATAATGTCTGTAAGTATAATATCATGTATGCACCTTCCATGATACCAAAACATTATGAAAACAGTTTGCAATGTATTAATTTATCAAATCCATCTTGTCAAGGCATCTTAAAATTATCTCAATGATATTTGTACTTCAATAAAACAAAAATTAAAAAAAAAAGATATTAAACTGAAAACACACCTAGTTGAAACCAGCAAGGTGTTCCTCTTCTCTTGGTGATGTCTTAGAGGAGAGACAGAAGTGGAGGCTGAGAGGTTCAGTGGGAGCTGAGGCTGGTGCAGGAGTGCATTGCTGTAAAAAAAAAAGTCAAGAAATGTCCATAGGGAGAACATGTGGGATAAACCATTACAGCGACAAAGGGTGAATTTTTGAGAAAATATTTGATCACTATTATCTTCTTTTGTTTTTTCCCGTATAATTTTACTTTCTCCTCTCTACTTTTTCTTTCCTCATGTTCCCATTTGGCTGGCAGTGCTGTGTGCAATTTAATCAAAGGGTCTTGAATTCAGAGTACTAAGGTGAAATCGCCTAAGTACCACCAAATTGTGCAAAATTGGAATGCTGTTTGATAGGCTAGTACATGATAACTGCGTTGAGCATTTGAACAAGCCATCACATGTAATTCATTTTTCTTTCAGCATAAATTTGTGTTATTTGCATCCAAAACAATATAGCCTAAAAAGGAAATCACAGAAGGGAGAAAGTCTATTTTTATGACTAATTAAATATAAGAGGTTCAATGATGTTGATTAGAATACTATGGGAGATGCTAGAGCAATGTCTAGGACTCAGTGTAATAAAAATGCTTTTCCTGTCTTTCATTTATTGTACACCCTCTCAGAATTTTAGCCTAAATCCCAAAATTTGCAGGATATTTGAGAAAGTACTATAGTTCTCAATAGAGTTGAAATTTTAGGTTCCTATATCCAAATGTAAACAAGTATACTTGGAATTTCCAGATCTATCTATCTATCTATCTATCTATCTATCTATCTATCTATCTATCTGTCTATCTATCTATCTTACATGTTCCATTTCTCATGTATAGTAAAACACTTCACTTTTCTTCCCCGTGTGTAGAGTATGGAAGTATGCAAGAGACAGAGTCTAAACTCTTTATGACACAGACTACATCTTCCAGGCCTTCCAGCTTCTAACAGTGTCTCAATTTAAGAAGAAACAACTTGGTAAAGAGAAATGCACTTGCTCTGCTTTTTGACCAGATATTGAAATACTAAATATTTGTATCAACATTCAGGCAAAAATGAAGGTAGAATCTATATGTAGTCATTGTGCTTCTTGTTAGTTTCTTTTTAAAAATTAAGTTGAAAATTGTGATTAATTAAAAATTTATACCAAAATGTTGATACACAAAATTTCTAGATGATTATAAAAAGGACAAATATTTCCCAGCAATCACAACTGCTTAATTATTACCATATTTGTATAATTATTATCATATTTGTATATTATTAATTGTATAATATTAATAAGGTAATATTTTTCTTTTAAGCTTTGAGCAATTATGTATTTTGGTTCTGTCCGCTCCACCTCAGGGTACTACAGATGCTTGTGCCTATGTTATTATACAATTTTTCTCTCTGAAATGCCCAGTTAATGTACAGGAATCATTCATTTAATTTTCATAAACTAAAATGTTATTACAAGTAATCAAGCAAATCTCTGATGAGAATTCAAAGTGAATCTCAACCTGTTAGGTGCTTTTATGTACCTGTTATGCTTGTTTTCAACATTTTGTTGTATTTTTCTTAAATGTATTTCATACAAGGTCTCACTATGCAGTTCAGACTCATAGTGACCCTCTGGTTTTCAGCCTCTGCAATGCTGATATGTGTGTGTGTGTATATATATATATCATACTTATGTAAAACATTAAAAATTTGTGTATTAATATTTTGGTAATTTTTTAAATTAATGACAATTTGCAATTTAATTTTTAAGGAGATATTAATTATCACCTAAACAACTATATATAGATTCTACTTTGATATTTTCTGAATGATATATGTGTGTGTATTTATAACATACACTTAAAACTCTCATACAGGAACTCAAAGAAAATTGCCCTGGTATGTAGGGACAGAAGCACAGGAACGAAAAGCATTAGGTCACAAAATAATGAAGCAAAGTGCTAATGTCCACTTGTTTCTTAGCACCATAATGGGCATGTTATGCCGATACCATGGGTTGCTTTAGAGTAAAACCAAGAAACACATACCTGGGACCTGAATTTAGGTCAATTCTTGTTTTCTTTTCAGAACTCCCTTAGCTTAAGCTAGCCTTTATTATTAAGCAGTATCAGACTTAGGAAACCTAAACTGCAATATACACCATTAATTTTCCTTTTGCTCTAGAATCCTCTCTAACAAAGAAATATTTGCTCCTTATTTTGACAAAAATATCGTATATGAAAATATTGTAAGTTTCCTTTTATGTCTCTATAGTTTTTCTTTCACTATAGGAAAAATATCCACAAAACAACCATCTGTCTTTCTAATTATGATTATTAATATTTTTTACATGTCAACTATTCCATAATAACTTTCTGAACATAAAATTGATGGATAAGCATACAAAATTCTAAGTTTGTGGTCATTCAATCATTAATAACCAGAAATATTTTTGTGGCATGTTTTGCATTGATTGTTTATTATATAACTAGTATTCCCTACATCTGATTCATTCTCTTGTGGTCTGGGGCATTCAGTAGTCACCCATTTCTCTGAAAAAGAAAAGCTAAGTTCACCATTATACCACCAAACTGTCAAGTTAAAAAGCAGAAAGAAAATATCTGTCCTTCCATTCAGGAAAGATCATTTGTTGTATGCTATGAAAAGTCATGTACTTTAAAATATTATTGTATGTACAGCAGGGAAAGAACATATCCAGAAAGATGTACATCCTTCTCACATTTGGAATTTAGGAAATACATACATCATCCACTACCTCCTTCGTGATCCATTTCGCTCCCTGGGAAAGGGACAGGTATTGCTATTTCCCTGGAGAAACGAGGAAGCCAATGTAAGGAATCTGGCCAGCTGAACCACCATATGGAGGCAAGCCATCTGCTGCCTGCGAACGCCTTCTGAATCAGTGTGTGAGCAAGAAATAAACTTTAATTGCAAGTCGATATTTACCAGCCATTTGAGATTCTTCTGTGACATTGTAAATTTCTCTCTTTGTGTATTATAAAGGTGAAGCAGAAAACATACCCATTTATATATATTAATATATATATGTGTGTATATAAATATAAATACATATATGTGTGTGCTATAAATATATAAATGTATGGACTACTTTTTCTAATCATTCTTATATTTATATTCCTTATGCATTATTCAGATCAAATATGATTTATATTTAATACTATATATAAATATATTATATTTAATACTATATATAAATATATTTTATTGTACTTTTCAGTTCAAAATTTTGGTATAGTGTTAAACTATCTTTTCAAGATAGAAATAATTTTTAAAATTAATTTTGTTGAGAAAAAATTGCAGTGAGACATTTTCAACAAGGTTGGTAGGAGAGTTACAACAATTAATACATTGCATATTGTTGTCTTTTAGTAGACATTCATAGCACAAGATGTAGACATGATATCTTGTCCAAACACTATTGGTACAAATCTTCTTCTTGAGTTAAGAAAAGATACCTATATATCTATCCTATTGTATATATACAGATACAAAATAGTCCTTCATTTATATATCCTTTTTTTGGTTTAGTTTTGTCAGATTTGGGTATTCCATTGCTATCCAAATATTGTAGGTTCATGAATTCAGCAAAATATCCCAACATAGGACAGAAAGAATTTTAAGTCTCCCAAAGAAACTTTTTCCTTAAAAGTTTTTGAAGTTAATTGCACTAAATGAGTAAGATTTTGAAGATTATGCTTCATGTTATAAGGCTACCACAATTTTTTTTTAAAGTCATTAGTTTTGAGACAAGAAATTCCATATAGCACATCACAGTCATCAACAGCCTGCATTATAATTTGGAATTGACTGAACACACGCAGCTCCAAAAGTATACACTGTTCTTTCACAGGTTATTCTGCTGTGGTTAGCAGTTGAGAATGACACATTTGTCAGAACTGTCCATTTACCTGGTTATATCATTATTTGGCATTCTTTAATTACTGGAACTTTTAACGTCAGTGGTAGTAGATGCACATTCAAGTTTTAGCTGATATCACACTTGGGTAGAACAAGTACTAAAGGTTTTTGCTAAGGTAATCAGAGGACTAATGTAAAAATATCAGTCTTTGGATGTGATACTAAAAAACTACAAGTTAGCTTCTTAGTAGTTTAGGAGGATATTGAACTGGAACTAATAAGGAGCTAAACAGGTAGTCACTGTTTTAGTGATCAGATTTGAGTTACATGTTCCCCACTCAACCACAACGTTGGGCTCTGGCTGCTTCTAGGTCTGATGCTTGGTGTGGACCAGACTTTTGCCAAATGCTCAAGGTGCAGCTTAACATTTTGGTCAGTGACTATTCTTTCCAAATATTTCCAATAGGTTACATCCTGTGGCCTTAACATTCATTGATTTTTCTGCCTTTTACCTGCTCCCTCTGACAACTATGTCTTTCAAATTCAGTAGATGCATTTCCTTTAAGACATACTCCCTGAACATTACTTTTTTATTCTCTTAAATGCTAGAACCCTAAGTGTGGTATAATTTATCTACTATAGTGGTGTGTAGACACAAATATATATTGAGGGCGATGGTAGAATAGCTTGGTAAATATATATATATATATATATATATATATATATATATATATATATATATCAAAAACTGAGAGCTGCTGTTAAACTGCTTTGCATACTGCCCTGTCCAGGAGAGCTTAGTGTAGGCTTGGACTTGTACTCCCTGCCAATATCAAGAAGAACCAGGTGCTGTACTGGGATGATCAGCTCAGGGTCAGAGCCACTGCCTGAGTTTCCTTAAAGCAGGAAGCCAGGGGAAGAATAACATCTACAAATGAAAGAGCTAGAGAAGCCCTGCAACCCAGGAAGACTCATGCTTTGAGGGTTTCCCAGCTGTGGCTTCAAGCTTGCCAGCCTGCAAACTGGCTGTCTTGCAAAGGGGAAGCCAGCATTTGATCCTAAGTGGGAAAATCCCTGAGGAGCTGAGGGGATCGCTTGTAGCCTCAATTCTCTGTTCTCAGGTTTTTAGTATCCCTAAGTCACCCTTCCACATCCCCAGTGTGTGCCTTGTTTGATATTTAACCCCTGGAGCTGGGATAGAAACTGAACAACAAAAACAACAACCTGCCGTTGATCTTTCTGGCCATAGTGGGAAGGTCTCCAGTTATTTTGCCTTCTTTGGCACTTCGCAGGGGCTCCGACTGTTTTTGGCTCCCACCATCTGAAGAGATGCCTGGCAGTCCTTATCTACCCGGCCCTGTTCGGCTTGCTGCAGGGCTCTGTAATGGAGACCAGCTGGGGACACAGGCTGGGGGCCTGCTGGCAGGGGTTTTGCAAGGCTGTTCTAGTCAGCCACAGCTGTCACAGTTAAGTGCAAAGGGACATCCATGGAGCAACGTTCATTTGAAGAAAATCTAGGACACAAAAGAGTAAAACTAAGAATGACAAACAAAAATTAGGGCGCGAATGCTGGAAAATCTAAAAATATTCTGATTATAGTCTGTAGAGAAAGTTATATTAGTTGAACAGAAAAAATAAAATGAATAAAAAATAAATGAATAGAAAAGAGAAGGAAGTGGAAGTGAAGGAAAGCTTTCTTATTAACAAAACTCTAGTAACAGATGCATTAAAAATACAATTGAGGAATTCGCAGAGCAGGTAAAAACTATATATACATCCTATAGTTACTTGACATGCAAGTTATGGGGACTTCCAAAAAAGTAAGGGTGGAAGAAAGTGAAGAAACAAAGTAATTAAATCCAATAATAGCAGAAAATTTTGCATAAGTACAATAAGGCAGATGACCTACAAAGAACTTACTGAAGAGGAAGAATGAGTGCAGACACATCTGTTCACAGAGTTCCATAAAGTGCAGTTACACCAAGTGAAATCTTGAAGAAATCATTGACAGTTTACATGCAAAGGACATGAAATCAGAATGGAATGACAATTGTTGTCATTAAAGTGGATGCTGTAATGTGTATGTATTTATCTTGTTAAAGAGAACATTATTTTGGAACAAAAGTAATGCTAATTCAATGAAAGTAATCTATTTTGAAGAGAAGAAAAAGTCATATCCTTTGAAGATAAGATAAATATTTTTGAATAGTTCTCTTAAAGTATATTTTTGTTGGGAGAATTACCTTGACTTCATAGAGAGAAATAAATGTAGAATTAGAAAAGGAGGCACGGAATCAAACCACGGTGCTTTTTCATGCTCTTCAGTTCTGCATCCTATTTATTAGCAGTGAAAAATTACCAGATTATAGTGAGGCTGTTTTTCCAAGGCAACAACTCCCACACAATGTGTAATATAACTTTGATAATAAAGAACTTTAGTGATACACTAAAGAGTATTGGTTGGGGAGAAAAATAGGCAGTTTAAAACACAATGAAACCCTAAATACAATAGAAAGGAAAATCACCGTGAACCAACAAAACATAAGAATCCATTTAAGCTTGATCTTTCTCTCACACATTTAGAGTGAAACTGACCTGTTTTTATTTTTTGACATAATGATTTAGATTGGAAATTGGACCAATATTATGTAGCCAACTGTAATAATGTCCAATTTTCAGAATCAAATTGTGGTGAAAATTTAAAATAAGCTTCCACACAAAATTGTAAAGAACAATAAGATAGGTAAAAATCATAAATTTTAATAAAAAAGGTAAATACAACCATAATGGCGGCTAGTGGATCATCTTAATTTGTGAGAAGAAAGAAGTACTCTTCAAGCTGTAAGACAACAGAGGATTGTGCACTTTAACATGAAACATAGTGATGTCATGAGCGTATCCTAACAATAAAAGTCTAGCCCAAAAATAGGGGTAGCAGCAATGAAGGAAAAGTAAGGAACAGTTAAAGAAGCTGAGTCAGCTGTTTTCACTATTGAAGTCCTATTAAATGATATTTATATTTGAAGATTCAAGAAATAGATATCAATGCATATTTGTTTTGCTTAAGAATTGTAGACATCTTTATGCTTATAAATATTATCACTTAAAGTTATTAAAGATCAGTTGCTCAGGCAGTGGGCTGCAGTTGGCCCAAAGGATGCTCATTCTTGATATCAAAGATCTTTGAACAAGTATACGAGTTTTATGCTGTGTTTAGAATGGGTCATTTTTGGGCTGAGGAGGTAGGTCAGTAGAATAAGCACTTGCCCAGCAAGCTCAAGGTCTTGATTTCAGTCCCCAGTGCCACAAACAAACAAACAAACAAAAAATAGAATGTGTCATTTGTATGAAAAATGTTATATCAATAAAACTATTTTTAACACTGCCTATTTTGGACATAAAATGATTTATGGTCCCTTCATAAATAGCAAATGATTTATAAGAACAAGTTTATTAAAATTTGAAATGACTGTAGAAAACAATACAAAAAAAACCCACTAGACCTTCCTGTTGAGCTACCACCAAGGGCCAAATACTTCAATAACATTCATCTTCATTTTTGTGACAATACTATAGAGGGTTGTAGTCATTGTATAGATGACAAAACCAAGATTCAAAGACTTCATGTGACATTCACAAGACCATTGTCTCCATTTGATATACTTGAAGTTGCCTCTACTTGCCCTGGGCTACTGTTTTTAACATCCACAACTTGGTCTCTAAATGTGAAGAAATTATTTGAAAAAATTTAGTATCTTTTTTTTTTTTTTTTTTTGTCTTTTTGAGACAAGGTCTTACTATGCAGTTCAGGCTGGCTTTAAGCTCATTTTGTAGCTCAAGCTGGTCTTGAACTCACAACAATCCTCTTGCCTCAGCCTCCCAAGTGCTGGGATTGCAGGCCTGCACCACCACGCCCGGCAGGATCATTTTTTTACAATGTGAGCCAAATGAAAGAGCTCCCAACTCAGAACATATGTGCCCTGCAGGTCATGTAAGAGACCTGGAAGAGACATTCCAGAAGCAGAATAGGCATCACAGAAAGAAAGGGAGATGGCATCCAGGCCCATTGGCATGTTGGACATCTACGCTAGTAACAGCCAAAACATATGAGCGATTTCAACTGAGATTACTGACAGAGACATTGCATGGCTGTGATGCCCCTACAAAAAACCAAAAATTCCCTGTCCTTTTTGTTATACTTCATGATTTGAAATTAGAGCTGCCCAAAGTATTTAAGTGTATTTCTTGATCATAAATTTTCAGTACACTCCCTCAGAGAGTATAGAAGTCAAAGCCTAGCTCAAAAAAAAAAAAAAAAAAAAAGAAACAATTCTTTTTCATCATCACGTTTGTATGAATTGATGCAGGAATTTATGCTAAAACACCTGCTAGTCAAGGTAGGCTTAAACTGTTGAATGCAATACAAATTGACAATGTAAAGTCCGTTTTTAAAAACTAAGAATTTGAAGATAAAAACAGCAGAGATGTTGAAAGAATGTTGGTAACTCTTCAAAAAAGTAAGATTCTCTGAGACTCAGAGGTCTCATGATTGTGAATTTGGTGGTGGATAGGCAGGTAGTCAGTGCAATAGTAAATTGGGCAGCCTGAAAGAGGGCAAGCTGTGTATTCCTGCACCTGAACCTAGGGATCCCATCTGTCCCCCCTGAACTCCCTATGACTTTATCAAGGCTCCTAACACCAAATTTTCTAAGGAATTCAACAATTGAAACACATTTGATGGTGCTGTATACCCATGGTCATCCTTCCTGTATTACTAAATGTCTAGTGTTCAAGACACTTATTCAGTGTTTTGCAATGTCGCTCATAAGGCTTTAGTAGGCTTTTATTTTATATAATTTACTCTTCCTTTGTACTTATTTAATCCATGATTTGGA
Source organism: Ctenomys sociabilis (assembly GCA_004027165.1). Taxonomy (NCBI): domain Eukaryota; kingdom Metazoa; phylum Chordata; class Mammalia; order Rodentia; family Ctenomyidae; genus Ctenomys; species Ctenomys sociabilis. The sequence goes on along the minus strand of PVKA01016184.1, from coordinate 16,979 downwards.
TTTTAAAAAGAGGCCCCAAAATTGTATTAAAATGACCGTTTCATTACATTAGTCTCTGTTCTAGTACCATAAAGAAACATGTAGGACAATTAACTTACAAAGGCAAATGGCTCATTTCAGCTCCTGTGCTGGAAATTTCAGCCCAAGTTTAAGTGGTCCCATTCACTCTGAGACACTGGCAAGGAGTCAGGAATGTGACAAAACAAGCTGATTATGGCATGAGCTACAGGCAGCATTCAGGCTCCATCCACAATCTGCTTCACGACACACCCCCAGTGACCTAGGAATCGGCTCACAAAGGTTCCACCTTCCATTAAATAGCGCCACCCTGTGGCCCATCCTGAATGATATATTGACTCGGCAGGAGACAGAAACGTAACATCCAAACTATCGTAATTAAAATAACGTAAGAGTGCTGAATTTTAGAATCATTTCTATGTTTTACAGAAGTAGAGAAACCGCACACTGAGGATGCCTATATTTTCCCTATGGCAAAGCTGGGTTTCTGCTCTTACTCTGGCGTTCTTTGATGTCTATTCCAATACTTGTCCAATTGTACAGATGCAGATGCAGAATCACAAGCCAGGCAAGTCCTCTAACAAAACCCCACTGGCGGGGCCACCTGTCTGCTCTCTGTCCCTGAGATCCTCCCCTTCCAGCTTTTCCTTTCTAACTTTTTCCTTTTAATACAGTGTATGGACACAGTGCAAGACCCAAACATAAACATGGTAAAGATGTATTCCTGACTGTTTTTCTTTATGCTGACCTTTAAACAAATCCTTTCCAATCTTTTAATTCATTCTATGTGGAACATATTTAATGGAATGGACTGTCAACATTGCATCCTTTTTTTAAGCTGTTAAAGCATAGGTATAGAAGAGAGATCTGGTCCTTGAAATGTTCTGGTAAATATGATTTGAAATAATAGGATTAGGGGCCGACCACATAGCTCAGCAGATTAAAGAGTGTTCAAGCAGGTACAGGGGCCAGGGGATATGATCCCTGGGCCTGCCCTGCTGGCCCCGCCTCTGAGGCATGCTGAGACAGCAATTGAGACCAGGCATGGTGGCACACACCTGTAACCCCAGCTCTTGGGAGGCTGTAAATAGGCAGATCACTGCAAGTCTGATCTGGTTGTGAGACCCTGAATCTCCTGTAAACCCTTTCCTAAAATACAAAAAAAAAAAAAAAGAAAACAAAGAAAGAAATAATATCATGATGTAAAGAAAAAATATAACCATTAATACTTAAGTAATGCATTTGTATACTGTGTTATCTTTTGAATGGCATGACCAAAAGAGGGTGGATTTATTATCTTACAGGTGAATGAATAAAGGCACAAGAAAGCTAAGGAGCTCAGGACCTGATGCATCCAGGGCTTTCCAACCACATCTTGGACTTATTAATAATTTTAATATGCTCTAAATGTTCTATTGTTTCATAATGTCATATTTTTCCTTTGTATTGATTTAGAGCATCTAGCAGGTCCTTTTCATCTCTAAAATTATATGATGCTGGAAAGAAAAAAATCAGCATTTCCAAATGACATTCCAATAATTTCCATCAACTATCAACAATGCAATTAAGTGTTATTTTTACATGCAATTCACACAGTTTTAAAATTAAATGATTGCATACAGAATTAGGAAATTGTGCTCTCATTTAGCGCTCCCACGGAGTAGAGGCGCAATGATTTTGTTACTCGGAATCTTTGATTGCTCTTCAGATGTCCTGCTTCAGCAATGAGGACAAGTTGCAATCAAGCATATTCTAAGTCTTACCCTTAATAACCTTCTTGATTTATTTTCAGTTGCTCTCCTTAAAATAAAACAGCGCCTCACAAAGTTTAAGATTTTTGAGGTACAACATCTCACTACACAGATCAGACTCCTAGTGATCCTCGTGGTTTCACCCTCCCAAGCGCTGGGATTACAGACACAAGTCATCACGACCAGTCTCGGTCACTGGCTCAGTGTGCCCTGGAGGCGGGGCCAGCACAGCAAGGTAGTGATCAAACATCTGGGGCTGTGTCTGCCAAAGCAGGTGCTTTAATCAGCCGAACTATCTGGATACCCCAAACATTGTTTGAGAGGAACTGTTCAAAGAAATTTGGCTAAGGTGACAAAAGAGCTCAGCAGGCTAAGTGTCTTCTTAGACAAGGGCAGGGCAGGGTTCCATCCCAGGACTCTCACGGCGCCTCGTCCCCACCCCCAGGCATGCTGAGCCAGCCGCTGAGACCAGGCCTGGTGGTCACCCCTGTAATCCCCATGCTGGGGGAAAACTGGATGATCACTGTGAGTCCAAGCTGGGTAATGAGACCCTGTGCACCCAGCACAGAAGGAAAGAGAGAGAGAGAGAGAGAGAGAGAGAGAGAGAGAGAGAGAGAGAGAGAGAGAGAGAGCAAGCAAGCAAGCTTGACTCAAACTGTTTTTGGCTGTGTCCTCTTTCAGTGAAAAAATTTATAACATTCACTCAGTCTCCAAAAATATCTCTAGTGGACGACAATGCATAAATTAAATATTGATGATTTAGGCCATAATTTTCTATGTGGTAGATTATCTTCAAATATTCTTATTATAAATTACTTTTACTTAGTTTTACTTATAGAGAAAAAATAATTTGAATATTTTAATAGTTATAAACCAATTTTCTTAAAAAGTCAATAAAGAGTAAAACATTGCCTGAATACACCAAATGTATTGCTTTAAGAATTAGCCAGCATGCTTACTTTCTCTTGGATGCTTCAGTATAAAATAATCAGTAACCTGTAAAGATATTTTTAAAATGCTAAGAATATCTATCTTTTAGAGCTATCTATATTTTTGTTGTATTTCTGGAAATAATGTATACATATATGTATATTCACTGATGGAAATTAAGGAATTAGAACATATACTCAAAAATAAGCCTCTGGGGCCAGGGAGATGGTTCACTGGAATAAGCGCTTCCCTGATAAATGCAAGGGCCTGATTCCTGTCCCCAGTTCTGCCAAAAAAATAAAAAAAAAAAGCCTCTACTTCACTGTTTTTGCTGTATTTATAAGAATGCGGAAGACTTGGTGTTGTTTAACAAATGATAGTTTAAATAAGAACAGAAGGTAAGGTACACTGGGGCAAATTGTGCAAGCTGTACAACTGACAAGTCTAGAATACATAAAACTTTTTCTGAACTAAATAGTGCAAAAGTGGACTAATATAACTGAAAAACAATTATGCAGTGTAAGGCTAAGAGTTGACATTAGCACTATAAGATTGAAGCCACGTGTAGTGGTCCATGTCTGCAATCCCAGAACTTGGGAGGCTGAGGCAGAAGGACTGTTGTGAGTTTGAGTCCAGTGTGGGCTACAAAGTGGGCTTAAAGCCAGCCTAAAATGCACAGTGAGATCCTGTCTCTAAAAGACACTCACCCCCCCACACACACACCACACAAAGGAATAGCTTGACTGTCACTGGCCATTATGAAACTACAAATTAATAATTGGAAAAGATACCACTGCACATAAGCAGATAACTAAAATAAAGAATAGAAAAGACCAATATCAGTCATGGTGAGTATATGTTCTTTTCACCATTGTTGGTAGAAATCTCAAGTGGCACAGATATATTTGGAAGTTTCCTAAAATATTAAGTAAGTAATATTAAGTTTGATATTTTGGTTAAGTTTAGCACAAAGTAATGCAATCATATCTAAATTCAAGGGACAAAACTTTGCATTCACACAAATATGGAAACAAAAGCTTTTTTTCAGTTTTAGCTGTAGTGCCATTAAAACTGGAAAGGAGCCAGGTACTCTCTAGTGGGTGAAAAATTAAACAAGTATTGGGATATGCATACAATGGAAAATGCCCAGCAATATTGGGTATAGCTATTCATAAACAAGAAATTTATTTGGATCACAAAGACATTTTACTGGGGGAAAAATGTAGTCTCAAAGTTATATACTGAAAGATTTCATTTATATCAGTCTTAGAATTTTAGAATCAGCCAACAGCTCAGTGGTCATCAGGAGCTAAGAGGGAGAAGCTATACTTAGAAGAGAAAGCCTGAAGACCTTTCTTTGTAGTGATGAAGTTCCAAACCTGATCCTGTGTGGTTCCTCAAATCTTTTTGTATGTTAAAAATTTCATAGACTTAAAAGCCAAAAGTAATTTTATTTTAAAGCTAGTAAAATCAAAATAAAAGGCTGGCCAGATAGTTCAGCAGACTAAAACACCAGCTTATATAGGTATAGGGACTGGGGTTCGATCCCTGGCCTGCCTTAGCCTCAGCCCCATGGCATGCTGAGATGGGCCATTGAGACTGGGTGTGAAGGCATGGACCAGTAATCCCAGTTCTTGGGAGGCTGAAAGCACGAGGATCACTACGAGTTCAGTCTGCGTAGTGTGACCCTGTCCTAAATACATAGAAAAGTATTTAATATGGTCAACAATGTTTTACAGAGATCAATTTCCAGGCCCTGACAACATGCTCTATTATATACAACAGTGTGAGATAACTCCAAAGGAACAATGTCCCAGAACTTGCTGTGCCATTTGTGAAGCTTCTTATTTATCAGTATTATTTAAGAATTAAAAAAATTAAAACTAATAAATTTAGAATACTTGCAATCCTTATATTACAGCTTGAATTACAAATTACCTACAAGAGTGGGTTTTAAACATCATATGCCTTCGCCTGTGTGTTCTCTAGTGCTTAATTACTGTCTTTGTGAAAAATGATCTAAGTAATTTTGATGACAATATGCAGTCTGTAAAGTTTATGGGCATATGAATTAAACCATACACATAAGTTAAAATTGTACGAAGTACTTTGAAATCAAAAACCTATTTTGACTGAAAGAAAATTATGTAAAGAAACAAATATTTTGTATTACCATATTTTTGCTATCTTGATACTGATGACAATTTTTTAACTTAAGTCATCACATAAAATGTTTCATCTTATATCAAGTGATAACCGTACATTGTAACAAAGGTCATTATTTAGATGTTCTTTAACCATTGCTCATTTTATTTTAAATTTGGGAGACTAACTGTGGCGAGCACAATGATGTCTATGAATTCTTGTCCAAATTTTCCTTATCTGATTTTACGAGCAAAGTTTCTGAGAAAAACAAGGAGGCAAAAAGTGATCAATTCTCACTTAAGTTCTCCTATTTTCCTGAGGCTGCTGATTTCCATAGTAAAATGTAATGGGTTGAATAGTTCTTTTGTGAAAAATCTATTATAATATATTTTTCCAGACAGAATAATTACCTAACAACAGGAACAGCATGTTACAGAACACTCACTATTATCTTTTCTGAAATGAAACAGAACTTTTCAATAGAGGCAGGAAATAAATCAATAGAGTACACTAAGCAATATGTTTTGGGACAAAGGGAGTTTAATGAAAGGGACACTGTGAGGGTTGGCTCATTGTTATGTGGCCTGATGACTACTGTTAGGCTAAAAGGGCAGGGCACTGTTAGAAATTTTAGGTAATTATTTCAATTTGTTATTTCCTTTTCTATCAAAGTCCATATCAGATTTTGATGAGATTATTTTTATTGTGTCATAAAAATTGAAGATGAGAGAGGGGATAAGAGCTGTTCAGACTTTGAAGCACAGGAAACCAACAAAGTGATTTTTGAGAGGGTGGGTTGAAATACGTCGATCTATATCAGTAGAGAATTCCTGATTGTTAGAATGTAAACTATCAATACGAGAGAAATCATTGCTTGCATGTTATGTTTCATAGCCATTTTCCAGCATATTCATTGATTCTTTGGTACCTGTTAGGCACAATATTAAAACAGGATTAAACAACCTCTCTTTTTTTGAGAAAATATATTTAATGGGCAGGAAATTACATCATTAATACTTGGTAGTACACTGAACTCTGTCTCCTAAAAAACTAATTCCTAATTCGAGGACTGTGACCTTATTTGGATATAGGTTTATTGAATGTACAACTAACTTAACGAATATTTTGGATTCAGGTTGGTTCTAAAATCCAAAGATGGGTGCACATGTAAGGTCAGGAGAGGGCATTGAGGAAAAGCCCATAGGAGGCCCTGCTGCGTAGCCCACGTATCTTGGGGCAAGCTGGGCAGCAAACAGCTGTGAACACAGACCATGCAAGTCCTCACACAGTAGACATGGAGCTGGTTCCTATTGATTGCTTCACTGTACTAGTGAAACCAAGGCCAAGTCAGGGAGAAAGGTTCTGCACCACTGTAGGGACAAATGCTGCAATTCCTTGGAAAAGGCCATAAATTCAGAGACTTGCTGAAATGAGACATTAATATAGGTGAGCAAATTTGATTTCAGACTAAAACTCATTTCTGTATTTTCTACTTTTCCAGCCCCACTTCTCACAGACTCTTTTCCTTCATCTTTTTTATCTTATCAGTCTGTAATCACTGGTTTGTGCATTACGTCAGCCCTTGACCTTTTTCTGTATACTCACATTTTAGGTTTTCTGTAGGTTCATAGGGTGGGCCCCACATAACATACATTCTGAAAGTTGAGTTGTTTATATTGACTTGCTCTATGTGTGCACAGAAGAGATGGTACATATAGTGCTCATCAAGAGAAATAGGAATTTTTTTTTGTTGTTTGTTTGTTTTTTTGTCTTTTTGAGACAGGGTCTCACTATGCAGTTCAGGCTGGCCTTAAGCTCACTTTGTAGCTCAGGCTGGTCTCGAACTCACAACAATCCTCCTGCCTCAGTCTCCCGAGGCATGTGCCACCATGCCCAGCTGAAATAGGAATATTTTCGATATACCCTTCAGTAAATCAATATGAGGAAGAGTCAGCTACTCTGTCTTGATCTTGACTTTGAATTCAAGACATACATGTCCATGCCTCTTGTAGAGTTTTGGCTGAATGTCAAAAAGGTTCAAATTAATTTTTTTTCGCAGAACCAGGGATTGAACTCAGGCCCTTGAGCTTGCCAGGCAAGCACTTATCCTACTGAGCCATTTCCCTGACCCTTTCAAATTAATAATTTAAAAACTCTAATTAAAATTTCTTTCTTCTCAATTTTTCTACAAACAGTAATTTTTTTCCAATAAGTAAATGGCAAAATAATTCTTCTTTTTGCTAGTACCTATAGCCTTACTAATACCTACCCTGTCTCTCATGCCTGAATTTTTGGAATATTTGTATATTCAACCACTTTTAAAGTTGATGTCTTTATCTCTCATAGTTTCACATGTTCACAGAAATTCTTTTATACTATCCACAGCAACTAAAAACAACCCAAAGCAGTCTACCCCAGCTTAGAACAATCGCTCCATAAATAGAGAATAGATAAGCAAAGTTTTGGTTTTGCAGTATAAAACTCTACTCAGAAATTTTTTAAAAATGCAGCTTAATTTATAAGCCTCAAAAATACACTGAGCAAAAGAAGCCAGGATAGAAAACAATAGATTTGATATCATTTACCTGAATTTATAGAAATCCACAACTAATTTATTGGGAGAAATCAGAACTGTGTTTGCCTACAATGCTGATGATGGATCAGGAAGAGGCATTGTCAGTCTTCTGTGTATATGGAACTGTATAGGAGGAGAGAGTGTCAAGGACAGAGGCAGAGACAGGGAGACAAAGGAAAGAGAGAAGAGGAAAGACAGACCATTACCCAGGTACAGTATATACAACTCACAAAATTCTTTGTATTCTTTTTAAAATATGTGCATTTCACTGTATGTCTTATACCTCAAGAAAACAAAGAAATTCCATGTAGTATATGCAGGCTAGGGTATTGAGAACTGTATTAATGAAGTATCTAGAACAATAACTACTAAACCTAATGAACTGAACCTTACATTATTTTATTTTTTATTTTTTGGTGGTACCAGAGATTGAACTCGGGTCCTTCAGCTTGCCAGTCATGAACTTATTCTACTGAGCCATCTCCCAAGCCCCAGAACCTTACTTTAACTTACTTATGTGTAACTGTGTGAACTTGAATCTATGCACCTCTCTTTTAACCTCTAATAAAAATATCTTGAAATATCTGCATATAGTTATTTTTCATATGTATCGTATATTATCTGTCTATCATCTATCTATCTACCTACTTACCTACCTACCTATCTCTCTCTATATATATATCTATATCTATCTATCTATCTATCTGTCTGTCTGTCTGTCTGTCTGTCTGTCTGTCTGTCTGTCTATCTATCTATCTAGATTAAAGAACCTGAAGCAGGTGCAGGTGCCAAGGTGCCAGCAGCTCAATCCTCAGGCCTGCTGTGTCAGCCTCACCCCCAAGATGCACTCAGATGGCAATTGAGACTGGGCATGGTGGCATGAACCTATAGTCCCAGTTCTTGGGAGACTATAAACAGGTAGATCACTATGAGTCTGATCGAGTAGTGAGACCCTGAACACCCTGTAGACTCTTCCCTAAGCAAAACAAGAAAGAAAGAAAGAAAGAAAGAAAGAAAGAAAGAAAGAAAGAAAGAAAGAAAGAAAGAAAGAAGAAAGAAGTGTATTTCACTGGGGGGGATAATTTTACAACTTTGTCTTTATAAGAGCTGCTTAATTTTATTTGTTAATTTAATAAAAATCTCAATGTTTAGAGCTTGTCATAAAAATATAGTAGATTATACCACAATATTATAAAACTAACACAAAAAACTTAATTAGTAATCAGCATCTTTTTGGAAATTATCTTTAGGTCATTGAAATATTTAATATTTTAATAAAATTTTAATATTGCTTGAATAACCAACTAAAAAGTAGGAAAAATTACTTCACATGGTCATGCAGTAATTTCTTTGTTCATTTTATTTATTTATCTATATTTTTAAAGAATAAAAAATAGTAAAAAAAACATTAGAAATGATGCTGAATTTCACTAAACAAAAGGATAGAAATACAACAGTGGCTGCTATGTTGCATATTGTTGCCTTCAAATTATTCATTCAGATTACTACATATAAGCATGCAAAATTGGTTTAAAGGGCTAGCCAGACAGCTTGGCAGATTAAAGCACCTGCTTAGGCCAACTCAGGAGTCAGAGATTTGATACTCTGCCTGCTGTGTGGATCTCTCCCTGGGGTGCACTGAGAGGGCGATTGAGACTGGGAGTGGTGACGCATGCCTGTAATCCCAGCAATTGGGAGGCTGAAAACAGGAGGATCACTGTGAGTCTGATCTGCGTAGTGAGATTCTGTAGACCCTGTATTAAATACACTAAAAAGAAATTGGGGGCTGGGGATACAGCTCAGTAGAATAAGTGGTTGCCCAAACTTCAGTACAAAAAAAAAAAAAAAAGGTTAAAAAAAAAAAAAAAAAAAAAAAAAAAAAAAAAAAAAACAACCAAAGGGGCTTCCAGGTTAGCTCAGTTGTTTAAAGCACCTGCATTGGCAAACCATTGGACTGTGGTTCAATCACTAGCTCCATAAACCACGCCAAACAGGCTATCAACACAGCTTCAGTTAGCCCCTGTCCAAAAAAATCCTTCAAAGAAAATCTAAAGAGAGGAGAAAAAAATTAATTATAACTGTTCCTTTCAATGGACCAGTAAATTTATCCTGTGTGTGTATTTTTATCTTTTTTCTGTTCTAGTTTCCTTTATCCTAGTTGTGCCTTCTCTTTGAACAGTTTCTTTTGCTTTCACAGTATCTATCGTACCTTTTAGATTTCATTTACTCCTTCAGGTTCTTACACTTACCATCCTATGTTTGCTCATGCAGGTCTAATTTGTTTCACTAAAAAATATGGTCTCCAGTTATATACAGTTTCCTACAAAAGCCCCAATATTATTTTTTAGTAATTGAGTCATACTCCATTATATAACAACACTACATCTTTTTTTTTTTTTTATCTATTCCTCAGTTGATGGGCATTTGGATTGTTTCCACGATTTATCTATAACAAATTCCCTTGCTGTAAACATGGGTGCATGTACGTCACTGTGTCATGATGTTTTCTGTACTTTTGGAAAAATGCTCAGGAAGGGAATGGTTGGGTTGTATGGTACCTCTAATCCTAAGTATTTTTTTTTTTTTCAGGAATATCCATACTGATTTCTACATTGGTAGCACCAGCCTGCACCCCCTCCAACAATAGAGAAGTTTTTCTTTTTCCTCACAGCCCCTCCAGCACTTGTTTTGTTTGAATTCTTAATGGTAGCAGTTCTTTCTGAAGTGTAATGGAATCTCAATGCTGCTTTAATTTGCATTTCTTGAATGACTAATAATGTTGAAGAATTTTTTTTATTTTTATTTATCTGTCATTTACATTCTCTATCTGGAAAGCGTGTATTCATCTCAGATGCCCATTTCGATTGGGTTTTGAATTTTGGGGACCTGATATATTTTAATTGAATATGTTCTAGACAGGTGTCCTTTGAGAGACAGTCAGTTAATATTTTCCCCTATTCATGGGTTTTCTATTTACTCTGTTGGTAATTACCTTTCTTTCTTTCTTTCTTTCTTTCTTTCTTTCTTTCTTTCTTTCTTTCTTTTTCTTTCTTTCTTTCTTCTTTCTAATTTATTTATTTATTTTTTGCAACACCAGGGATCCAACTCAGGACCTTGTGCTTTTCAGGCAAGTGCTTGTGCTGCCAAGGTATGCCCCTGGCCACTGGTGACTTCTTTTGATCTGCAAAATCTTTTCCATAAGATCACAAGTATTTCCTATGCAGTTTTGTTTTTACTCATGAACTCTCTGTCTACCTCTGTGTCTTCAAGGTTTCTACATTTTTTCCCGTCCAGTAGATTTAGTGTTTCTGTTTTAGTATTTTAGTCTTTGATCCATTTTGACTTAAGTTTAGTGCATGGTGATAGACATAAGTCCAATTTTAGTCCTTTTCATGTGGAAAGCGAGCTTCTCAGCATCATTTATTAAAGAAACTTTTTTTCCAGGGAATATGTTTTAGCATTTTGTCAAACAAGGTGGCTGTGTATGTTATGAAACAGTTTACTTTGAATGCACATAAACTAATAACATTTTCTTTACAATTTGCATCGGTTGTCTCTTGTTTTAAACCTTTCAACTCTGAATGAATGAAAATATGTGACAAATTTTTGTCAAAAATGGGCTATCCAGCTTCAAATTCTCTGAGATGGGCACAAGTCATCCATTCTTATGACAGGTAGGATTTGATTTCACTTAGTTTTGTTTGGAAAAAATTGGAGACCAGGACCACTCCTTGTCATGTACTCACTTATGCTCTGTTAAAAAAGTGTTCCTGTGTGTGTGTGTGTGTGTGTGTGTGTGTGTGTGTGCGTGCATGTACATGTGTTTCCTGGAACCTCATTCAGTTTTATCACTCTAAACTCCATCCTCTTTGCACCATCACTCTCAATAAATTTTTAGAACTTTAAAATGTGTATCAATTTCTAACTGGAAATCATTTCCTTCCTTGCCTTTGTCTTAATTTTCTGAATTTTTTTCAAGAATATATTAACAGTCTCCACTGATATTTTACAATCAGCTTATCAATCATATGGTTATGGATTTTGATTAGAATTCAATTAACTATACAGATAAAATTAGTAGAATTAGCTTCTTAGATTTTGGTATGTATGATACATGTTTAAGTTTGCTTAGGTTTACTTCAGTGTGGGAAACTAATATTTTATCATGTCTTCCATAAATATGTTGTCCATTTTCTCTCAGCACTATTTTTCCAATGATTAGATGCTTCATATTTTTGCTTCTACTATACATTTTATTTTTGTAATAAAGTTCTCCAGTTTTTATATTCATATGTGTCTCAGTTACTCTTCTCTCATTGCTGAGACAAATAAACAGCACTGAGAAATGAAGGAAGGAAAGGTGTATTTAGTTCACAGTTACTAGAGATTTTGCTCCACACTCAGTTGCCTCCAAGGCAGAAAGGCATATGGCAGAGAGTAACCTTTCATGGAGGGGGCATAGAACAGAAACCAAAATGGTGAAGTCGCAGCAACAATGGCAACAGACAGGAAGTGTGTCTGATTCAGGCTATCACCCCAGGCTGGATATAGCACTAATATTCATAATCCCAGCAGCATTAAAACCCATAATCCCAGCCCTGATCATAATGAAGTATAAAAAGTAAAGCTATATTAACAAGCTGAGCTTTAAAAGATTCAAGTCAACAACTTCTGACATTGCCAGTCCTACAGATAACCCACTGATAGTGTCGACTGTATTGGAATATTTTGCTGAATTCACACACCTACAATATTTAAATGACAATGGAATGCCCATCTCTGACAAAACTAAACAAAAAAAGGGCTACAAATGAAGGACCATTTTTTATCTGTATATTCAAAATAGTTAAGATAGATGTACAGCTACTTTCTCTTAATGCAATGAATAGAAAGATTTGTACTAATAGCGTTTTGGACAGGACATCATATCTCCATCTTGTACTATGAATTACCATTTTGAAGACAACAGCATGCAATGTATTAATTATTGAAACTGTCTTAGTAATCAGTTTTGAAACTGTCTCATTGCTATTTGTTTCTAAGTAAAATTATTAAAAATAAATAAATAAATACATTAATCTCAAACTCTAGAAGTCCCCACCTTGTGCCTGTATGAGGCTTTGTGGGGACAACTAAACACAAACCATAATAACATATATATGCAAGAAATATATTAGTGTGTTCAGAAAACAAACTATCAAATTGAATAATCTGTAACAACCTATATAATAAAAAAGTTACCCAGTAATATTTGAATTTTAAAATTATTTTTATTATGCTTGTTTTATAGCAAAAGCTGTGGATTCCAGCCCAATGTTAAATGGGAATAAGGATCTTATGTTATTTATTAGGTTCTTTATTTTGCAGTGAATTATTTTAACAATTCACCATAAAGTGTAATTTTTATTAAGGCTTTTTAAAATTTACTTTTATCATGTTGGTTTAACTTTCATCAGTGTTGGAGTTGCTAAGATACCTGATCAAGAGTGGGTTGAAGATTTTTTTCAAGTAATTTTTTTTATTTTACTTGTGGAAACATTTTTTTTTCACATTTGCTTTGTTGATATGGCAAATATCACTGATGCAGCTTCCAATATTAAGTCAATATTGCTTTTCCCTTTTCTAACAAAAACTCAAATTGGATATAAATTATTCTGAATTTTACTAAGCTGATGTTGTTTAAATGCCAGGTGTCTGGCTGGCGAGACAGCTTGGTGAACATAAGCACCTGCTTAGGCAAGCACAGGGACTGCGATTAGATCCTGGGGACCACATGCGGTGTCAGCCACACTCCCAGGGAAGACTGAGCAGGCCAGAGTCTGGGTGTCGTGGCACACACCCGTAATCCCAGGGTGGGTGAGGCTGAAAATAGAAGGAGCACTATGAGTCCAAGCTGCTTAGTGAGACCTTGTAACAAATAAAATAATAAATAAATATGAAGTGTTCAAGGAAGCAGTGAGCAAAGGCTCTGTGTAGAGGGATGACAGCTGCAGGAGGGGACTACATCAAGAAGATTAATCCACTGATGAGTTAACCAACTAATGGGCTGCTAGACAGGGGCCCATCACTGGGGGTCGGGTCGTGGGGGCTTCTCAGGGCACATCTGGTCCTCACCCCTCCTTCTCTGCCTCTCCCGTTCCGTCTCATGGGACCCATGAGATTTGCAGACATTCTCCATCGCACCCTTCAGTCCTGACATTCTTACTTCAGAGTGAGCCCAACCCGGGCCAAAACTACTGGAACTGAGAGCTGAAATAAAGCTTTTGTCCTTTAAGTTACTTTTCTCAGGTGTTCGATCACAGTGATGAAAAAATGACCACCATACATGGTGGTCATTTGGTAGCTTTTCATAAATGTTGGTGGCTTCTGGCTGAAATCTTGTTGTTTTTCCTCCTTGAATGAGTTTGTGTAAGAGCAAAAAAAGCTAATTGCATGTGTACTAAATATCTGAGGCGGCTATATTCATTTTTTAGATCTTCAATTTTTCCAAAATACTGTTCAAACTTTTAACTTATATTATAGTTAGGCAATCAATAACTTAATTTAACTTTCCATTCTGTGTTTGTTACATTGAAAATTGTGACTATTTATCAAAAAATAATTGAAACAATATAAACTTATCAAAGACGGGAGTCTACAATGTTTAGTTGTATGTGTCAACTGAATTGAGCTATAATGTCCAGTTATTAAATTAAACTCAAATTCAAGAATTGCTGCAGAAATATTCTCTGAATGTGATTAAATTCTGTGGGCCTGTGCCCCTAAATCAAGACTAGTCTTGATGGCGTGAGTGGGATCCATTAATGAATTTCTCTGAAGAAAGAAATTCTGCCAGAGCATGAGCACTGACTACTGCTTAAATATTTCCAACCTGTCACTCACTGTACAGAGCTCACACTTGGCTGCTACCATCATATAAACCAATTCCACCCAGACCTTTTTTTGTCTTTTTTCTGTTTCTCAGGAAGACCTTCGTTTACAGTGTTTTAGGTAAACTCGAATTCTCTTGGTTCTTCAATAACACTTCCCAACTCCCTCAGTCAGTAGCTACCATACACTGTAGGTTCCTGATGGCTGAAGACATTTATTTCAGCCTTCCCTCAAATCTGTATTTTGCTCTAAACCTCTCAAGACAGAAACATTTTTGTTTTATGCCTCACATAAATGGGATGCTGGTCTTCAGGGCTGCTTATAGATCCCAGTGGACTGATGCACACAGAATTACAGTGGTCCCTCAGCTCTCTCGGAGGTAACCTTCCAGACATCCTTAACATAAGTGAAAATCAGTGAAATAGCAATGTTGTGTTTATTTTAGTAAGATATATATATGCTTTATAAGCCCCATACTTTTCTAAACCTTTCTCACACTCTTATAAACACTTCTAATGTTCTTTACTATTCTTTAAGCTTGTAAACCTATGTAATTTTAACAATCTAGGTATACTCTATGGCACTGCAAAATCCCATGATATTGAAAAACCCACAATGTGTAATTTTGATTAATGTTTTCTGAAAACACTTGAGTCTGCAGAAGTTGAACCATGAAAAAGCAAGGACCACTGTACTCACAATGTGAGTTTTAATCCCTTTAAGGAATTTACCATGATTTGGAGGCTGGATGTGTCTTTTTTTCTTATACTTGTAGTAGAATCTGCACATCACGGTATGCTGCCTTATCTTCCTGGTTATTATCTTCTTTATTATCTATTGTACTATTCTCTGTCTCTACAGCTATGGAAGCACTACTTTATCTTCCCTGTTTTATTTTTTCATTGAACTGGCTCTTTTTAGATTTTTCTTTTATATAAATGTTTAAAATAAAATGAAAAAGTCTATGATGATAAGTTTGCAAATGGCATGTAGTTTGAAAAAAAGAATTTAGGTAAATGTTGGCAAATGGTAACAAAGAAATTGTGCAACATATTCTCTGTGTATTCTAAATGTCAGCTTAGTTCAAATGTCTTGAGTACAGAAGAAAACAGCACACACTACAGATAATAAGAAGTGAATGTTTAATCAATGAAACAAAATGCTTTGAGAGTTCTAAAGGCTAGGTACGTATCTTTGTAAGCCAGGGCTCTACATTTGGAAAGAGGGAAAAATTTAAACATATCCAATAAAGATCTCTTACACTTGCATGACCAGCTTGTTTTATAAGCTCTTCTTTTATATAGTCACTGTGAGTAATGAGAGAAGATGAAAGAAACAATATTTGGGTGTGACACAAAGAGGAAATCTTCCTGTAGACAATTTTCAGAAAGCATGAAGCAGAGACTAGTTTTCAGACTGGAAAAAGAGGCTACAATTGATTAATAAATGAGCCCAATGTTCGGAGTCATTCGAACCTGGATCCCTAAGTATGAATTTCAGAAGTGCTATCCAGATATGAGGTTAGACGCCCAGCTAAACTGCAGGTTTATTTGTTGTAGGTCATTTGATTCTGATGTGAGAATTCTTTCTTCTCTTGCCTCAGAGTTTTCACTGAAGCCTCAGAGCTATGCATCTCAAAGGTGTGTTTCTATGTTTTCCTAGTCATCAAATAGTTTATTATTGGATCAGACTGATTGGATACTGTCAATGTGTTAAAACTGCGCACTCACTTGGAAAAAGCAACTTTGATTTTTCATCTTGGGAAACTAGCTTGTGTTTGCTGGTTTGATTAAAAATAAAAGAATCAGGGGCCAGGGAGATGGCTCAGTGGAATAAGCACTTCCCTGGCAAGCATAAGGGCCTGAGTTCAATCCCCAGTTCCACCAAAAAAAAATAAAATAAAATAAAATAAATAATAAAAAAATAAAAGAATCAGAATTGTGATGTTTCCAATGATCATCAAATTTTTGGTGACTTGTTTCAACTGAAATGCTCAAGTATACTTGCTCTCAAATATACTTTTTCTAACATTTTACGTATGAGGCTTTTCACAGTAGCTCATTTTCAATCTGTTCAGAGGTAAGGAATATCACTTTTTTAAAAAAATATATCTTTAAATGTATTTCCCAAGTTTTCTTTCTGTGTTATTTTCAGTCAAATATATATTCTTATGCTTCTTCTACTTTCTATTTTATAGCAAGAACATTTTATAATTCAGAATACATTGAAAGTGATTTTCTTAAAAAAATAATTTATGGTGCTTCTAAATTAAATCATTGGCATTGGGATAAAGGAGCTATAAATTCAATAGTATAAAATTCAATGCAAAGCAATGAACAACTATTTTATATTCATAAACTGTCAAGGGTTAGGAAACATAGAAACAAAGGGGCTGGGAGATAGCTCAGTAGAATAAGTGCTTCCCTGGAAAGCACAAGGGCCTGAGTTCAATCCCTGGTTCTGCAAAATAATACACACACACACACACATACATACATATAAACAAGATATAGTTCTTAATAGCATTACTACATCCAAAGTGAAATTTGTAAAATTCCCCATTCTGGAAATCTAGTATCCATAGCATTCCTCTCTCATAACATGATTCTGATCTTTAATAATTTTACCGATATTATTTATACAAACAATATCATATTATCTTACTGAAATTACATAAAATAGGAAGCAAG